>OX465043.1:4776910-4811359 GCA_949841015.1 Aplysina aerophoba
AGTTATAATTATAGTACACTAAGCTGGGCGATATGCATTTTATGTCACGATGCCCGAGGGCGCGAAGCGCCCGAGGGCGAGTGATATAAAATGCAAATCGCCCAGCTTAGTGTACTATAATTGGCTTATTGTTACGAACTCTCAAAAGAAACGTCGCTCATTCGCCGTTCGAAAATTGCCGATATTTCGAACGTTTCGTCGCTAACGTCGCCCTCGTCGACCTAGAATGGCTCGAGCTAGGGGTAGCGCTCTTTGTCGAAGAAAAAAAAGTATTTAGCAACTACTTCTGACGACCGTTTCGACTTCTCTCGTAGTGATGCCGACTTCGAGGAACTGGCTAAAGGCTTTCAGCTAAAGAACACCAGGTATCAAACTGATGGGCCCTGAAAATCTACAGCGAGTGGGCTAAGGTACGTAGGGAGCGTACGGATGAGTCGACTCTTACCGAAATGAGCCTGCTGGCTGACAACAGACGCGCTGTGTGAAGAATTGTGCAAATTTGCGGTGGAAATCAAAACTGACAAAAGCCAGTATCCACCGCGGAGCATCCAGCTACTTCTGTGTGGACTGCAGCAATACATCAGACAGGAGAGGCCACAAACGCCAGTTAACTTCACGAGCCACTGCCACCTACACCACAGCCTTCACCTGAAACTGATCCACTAAAGGGCATAGATATTAATGAACTCTTTGTTTGGTTTTGAATTATAAGTAACATTCAGGTTCATGTCATTAATCATGATTCACTTATATAGCTATAAGCAGTTCACTTTCATGTTATTGCAATTGACGTGTAAATGGCAATAATATGGAGCAAATGCAATCTTGCATGCCTACAAATCGATATTATTATAATAGTAGCTACGACTGTTATGTCTACTAGAAAGGAAGAACAACAAACTCTAAGGTATAGTTATCATAGTGGAGCAAAGTGATTGGCTGTTAATAAAAGCCCAGAGCTCCTGGCCAATTTATCAACCAGCTAGCCATGTTATATACAATATATGTCATGGCTCAACCCTTTCATCTTTCCGACGTTGCCATGGCAACATACAATAATTATAACATATATATTATGCATGAAAATGTGTTAGCCAGTTTTGTGGTATAGTTGTAATGTTGCAATTATGACTTTTACTTTGTGTTAATAGATTCACACAAGCCTTCCCTGAATTAATGTATACAACTGATTTACCTTTCATAAAGGTGAATGCAAATGCAAATGCCATGGAAGGGAAACAATGAGGCTCAATTTATACTTACCCTTATGTTAGACATTTTTCAATATTTTACAACGGTTTGATTAATATTAGCACCAAGAAACCAGGCATTGCATGAATTAGAATGTCAAATGTACGATGTGGTAGAGGCTCATGCTACGGCAGCAAAGCTGCATTCTAGGTTCTTTTATCATTGCGGTGTGAACTGCTCACTATACCCAGAACAAAGTCAAATGTACGCCCTCGTATATGCAGATGGAAATTTACTTAAGGCATAAAACTTTCAAGGAAGGCATTTTATACAGAGCAAGCCCTAGCAAAGACTTGAGGGAGGTGTGGCCTATGTATCTGCTAAAGTTTGATATTGATTTGCAGGTACATGTATGGCCACTGATAGGCTTATTTCAAGGTGCAACAACGTTCCCAATGTGTTTTTATTCTAGTTGATTTGGAGGTAATACATCAAGTCGTGTTAGCATTCATTTTCATCTTTTCTCACTTTGTACCGTGAGCGTTTGCTTGTTTTGCACTTGGTGTAATACTAATAATCTATAGAGTTCTTTTTACTTAATTTGTTAGCCAGTTCTGTGGTATATATAGTTGTAATGTTGTAATTTTAACTATTACTCTGGTAGTGGATTTACACAAATCTTCACCAAATGTAAACAATATATTCACCTTTTGTATCTGTTTGCTTTCTCCATTCCCACAGATGGTCTTTCCTTTCTGAATGAGGATGGAGGATTGAGAGTGTTCTTCCCTAACAACAGCTTTGTCACCAACACCACACTCACACACACCAACAGCCCACGTGGGGTACAAGGAGCTCCACGTGGTAATGATCACATTGTTTGCTATGGCGAGAGCCAACATACTACGAAAGTAATATGGCATAACAATGGTGGCTTAATGGAGGAGTGTGCACAGCCTTGCCGTGACTGTGGTGGGAGATGTGTCCGCAATGGTGGTGTAGGTGCAGACCCACCACTCCTTAGGTATACCCACATCCACATGTACACCAACTCAACAGCATATGTGAACCAAGACCTGGAATGCCGAACGTTTGGAGTAGCAAGCTCATCAATATTCATTGGAATGTATCTTAAAAATGGAGGTGAGTAGCATAATATTATATTTCATTTTGTATTAATTTGGTCAGCTGCACACTCATGACCAGCACATAAGGAACGATGTGAGACAAAGAAGTGTGACCATGATCAGCAACCCGTTTGGCTGAAACTCTGTGTTTGCGTATGGGGCTATGAATGAAAATGAGGCAAATGTGAGGAATGAAGTGAATCCTAGAACACTATTGTGTACAAGTAGGCTCTAAACTTGGCATCTCACTGATGGTGCCATTCACTGCTCTTCACGGGAAATTGAACATACACTGTGCTTATAGATTTGCCTCAAATGGGACTGTCCGAAATTGATGACAACCTTCATGCCAAACTTCTGGCAGATACCAGACACCAGACACCAGATATGATAACACCCCATTTTTTACAGTGTACAACAGACGTTTGGCATGTTGTTTGTCTTCAAGTCCAGACAGTCCCTTCACTCTAAGTCAAAGTCTTCTGCTAACCAAAGTGAAAGACCCCATGACGAAGAAGCAGGCCAGGCCATAGTGTATCAGATCCCCTGCAGCTAACGCAAGACTTACATTGGAGAAATAGTACTGAGGAGGCTTTAAACCAGGATGAAGGAACACCAGGTTGCTTGTCAGAGGGAGCACTGCAGAAATCGGCACTGGAAGAACATGCACGGGAGAACCACCACCCAATCAAGTGGAAAGATGTTACTGTGTTCGCCAGGACCGCTGAAAGAGGCAATCCACATTTTCTGCATATTCCAAGTCTCAACAGGGATGAAGGCATTGAACTGCCAAAATGCTGGATGGCTGCATTGAAGGTTGCAGCAAGCAGAAACGGCTAAAAACACTCTACAACTTCTGCTGATGCAAATTCCCGTGCCAGCACATGATGAATGGAACAAATATATGAGTGACAAATGCTGTAGCCAACTTACCTTCGCCCTGAAAAAGGCCAGTACATCTGACCAAAATCTCGACAAGATGTGTAACAATCAAAGCTGGTACCTGGAGAGCCAACCCTTTCTCAAGCCTCGACTTCATTGGTTTCACTATGTTTTCCCAAGATATATAGTTAGAAAGTTAATGGAATCTGTGGCTACATTTTCCAAAGTGATTACAAAAATGCTGTGCATTTTCTAGTTTGGTGATTTTGAATACACCAGCTCACTCTATACATGAGGTACCAAGTAGCTACAAAAGTCTGGTTTGCTGTTTGGTTCCTGTAGCACATGCACTATAATTATATAGCCAAGAATGGACAATGGAATTTGCCAAGGCTATGATTTACCTTTAGTGCACCGTCTCTGCCACTAGTACTAAAATTGGCAGTATCGAAATATACAAAGTGTGAGATTATACTTACAGATTCCTTTCCAGAAATGTTTCAATAGCGGCACTGTACCCAAGTCATGGCTACATAGTACGATCACCCCAATTTACAAGGGATGGATTTCGCAAAAAGCGTAGTTGCCACGACCACATATCATCACTATACTTTTTAATTGAAAATAGGAAACTAGCTAGTCTAGACACATATGCATGCTTTGTAGACTTCAAGAAGCCCCTTGATTCTGTTCCTAGGGAACTCTTGTGGCGTAAACTTATCAAAATTGGCATCAGAGGAGAGCTCCTGAAATCACTGAAAGCACTCTACACAAATCTATATAGTTCAGTAAAAGTAAATGGCAGACTATCCCCAGCATTTAAAGTTGGTCGTGGTGTGAAACGAGGATGTACACTCTCCCCATCCTCTTTAACATATTTATCAATGATCTAATTGAGTACCTAAATGAAGCTGTGGAAGGAATAGAAATATATAGGAAATACCAAAATCAATACATTAGTGTTTGCAGATGATGATGTAGTACTTATAGCGGACTGCCCAATCAAATTGCAAAATCTGTTAAATGCCTTAGGCAAATGGTGCAAGGACAACCAACTGATGATTAACCACGACAAGACTAAAATTATACATTTTAGACATCCAAAAAAGAAACTTTGCCGGTCTAAATTCTCATGTAGCGAGACACCTATACAATATACAAACAGTTATAAATACCTGGGGGTGGAGTTCACTGAGTATCTTAGCTGGGCTAAATCAGTGGAGAATACGGCAATATCAGCTAATAAAGCAGCTACATATCTAATTGCAAAGACTAGATCTAGCAGTGCTTTCCTGTTTATCATATACAATCACTTATATACCACCCTAATGTTACCCGTTATTGAATATAGTAGCTTTATCTGGGGCCTCAGATCTTTTGATCAAATTTCTAAAATCAAAATAACTTAATGAGAAGCTTTCTAGGTGTAGGAAGAAATGCCCCAATAGTCACATTGATAGGAGATATGGGGTGGGCACCAATCTCAATAATCACAAAATTGTCATGTATTAGATTTTGGCTGAGACTAAGTAATATGTCCCATGATAGATTAAACTATAAAATATTTACTGAATCCTGCAGACTAGCTGAAAATGGTAAAAAGAACTGGTCTTCATCCATGAAAGTCTACCTAAATTACCTAACTCACACCTTGGATTTAGACCTTCCATTACTGATAAGCACTTTATACAGTAATACCAAGATATAGCAACAAACTTGTGCAAATCTGAATGGCGGGAGCAGGTAAATCATATTTGAGATAACTCAGAATCAGGGGGTAGGCTAAACATCTATAGGAATATTAAAAGTGAGTTAGTAACAGAGAGTTATGTAGCCAATGAACGGTCTGTGGGTGTGAGGAGGGTGCTGGCTGGCCTCCGGGCGGGCTGTCTGCCGCTGGGCATAGAGACTGGCCGGTACACTGGGATTCCTTACTACCAACGGACATGTTGCCTATATGATCTTGGGGAGGTGGAGGACCAACACCATTTTCTGATTATTTGCCCCACCTTTAAAGACCTGAGATTGCAACTATTCAACTACTGCTATTCCTTATCACAAACTTTTTTTGAACTCCCCATGGCTAGTAAAACACATTTTATTTTAAATAATTACAATAGCCTTATAGCAAAGTTGCTTTATAGAATGCATACCCAAAGACAATTACTCCTATTTAGCCACTAATGTAACTCACTAATTTCCCCCCCCCCCCCATGCACATCTCCTTTATAATTCTCTGTATCAAAGTATATAAATTAATTGTGCACTCAAGGTAATATTGAAATTCAATATCAATTCACCTGTCATCCAGAATTAATATTAACAACTCCTGCACATAAATATTCAATCAATCAATCAAACTCGTGAATGAAACGTTTAGTCTCCCATGTGGGAGGTCGCCCTGGTTACAAGCTACAGACAGAATTAGCTATAATCTATAAATGCCTTAACTCTTATAAAAGACTACATGTTACTTAGTGTACTGTTAATCAAAGTTACAGCTCCATTTCTTCCTGGGTCTTCCTAGAGGGCGCCTTCCTGGAATCTCTTCATCGTAGATTTTCTTCGTCACTCTGTTGGTACTCATCTCCTCTACCCTTTGTTTCCAGTTCTGCTGCCGCTTCTTCACCATATCCAGCACTCCCTGCTGCTTCAAACTGCCCCTAAGGTCCACATTCCTCACTCTATCCAATCTTGAAACCCCCTCTATCCTCCTTAACACCCTCATCTGCATAGCTTCTATTCGCCCCTTATGCCTTGCCTGCAGAGTCCACGCTTCGCAACCATATGTCAAGGTGGGTATCACCACAGCATTGACCACTCGCACTTTCGTACCCTTAGTCAGTTCCTTCCTTCCCAGCACTGTTCTTCCAATCGCCCCAATCATCTTTGATGCCATTCCTATTCTTTGCTCCACCTCGCTATCCATGCTCCCATCACTGCTAATCATTGCACCAAAATACTTCATCACCTCCACCTGCTCCACTTTCTGACCATTTATTTCCACATTGCACACATCTTGCTTCCTTCCAATCCTCATTACCCTTGTCTTCTGCCAGTTTGCCTTCATTTCCCACTCCTCCAGCCTACCATTGAGTTCTTGCATATTATGTTGTAGTGCTTCCTCTGATTCTGCCATCATCATTAGGTCATCAGCAAACAAAAGTACCTCTACGTCCCCTGTTAGTCGTACACTACCATAGAACTTGTTCCTGGCTTCTGACACTATCCTATCTATGAAGATGTTAAAAAGCCATGGGGACAGGGGACAACCCTGCCTGACTCCCTTCCGAACCTGAAATGGGGAAGATTCCTTTCCTGCCACTCGCACTCTAGCCCAACCTTTTTCGTAAAAACTTTGTACTGCTGCTAATAGCTGTCCCCTTACACCGTAATCTTTCAAAGCCACCCACAACTTACTCCTACTGACACTATCATAGGCTTTCTCCAGATCTACAAATGCTGCATACACCACCTTGTCCTTTTCAATCACCTTCTCAATTACTTGTCTCACTGCAAAAATCTGGTCCACACATCCTCTATGCACCCTGAAACCACCTTGTTCATCCATCAGTACTGCATCTGTCAGCACCCTTAGCCTGTCACAAACCACCCTTGCATAGATCTTCCCCACCACACTCAATAAGCTTATTCCTCTGTAGTTACTGCACTCATCTCTACTGCTGATAGCTTCCTATTCATTCCTAGCATTCGTGAGGTGTCTTTCCACATTTCCAAACTATATCAAAACCGTCTTTCAACCACTGCACCACTGTGTATCCCCCCGCCTTCACCATCTCTACCTGTATACTACATACTCCACCTGCTTTCCCACATAAATATTAATGTCACAAAAGTTATCATATTAGCATACTGTATATCTGCATTACAACTTGCAGTGAACACAGCCTTGCAATCACCCACGCCCATCACACAAAGAGCTACTACGAATACAACAGTTAGTGTCTCCTGGTCCCAAGTGTCGGGTGCTACAGCATACTATGTGAGCTACCAGAGACAGGACATTGGAACTCCCCCAGTGGTGACTCCACAGTATGAGAGGATTGTGGGAGGGGCCAACACTAGTGTCACACTGAGTGGTCTGGAACCAGGAACAACCTACAGGATCAGAGTGTGGTCTACAGATGGGACATCAGTCAGTAGTGAGGCAAAAGAGATGAATGTGACAACTGTGGAAAATGGTGAGAGGTGTTATCACCTATATCTATTAAGTATGTACCATAAATGGCATTTTATCTACAATAACAATATTAAAGTAGTGAGAGGATTGACTATAATAAATTATATAATGATAGCAATACAGTGCTATGTATGATAGCAATACAAGAGAAAACAGTAACAACAACGGTAAACTTTTCTATGCATACGTACATATGCATGCTTTAAGTAGCAGCAGAAATATTATAGTGCTATGTATGAAATTGCCTTGTACTGCAGGCATATAGATGTACAGCAAAAGTATAATGTACAGTAAATGTAGCTGATAGAAACGACTATGCATAGATATGATAAGAAGCAAACATTAACACAAATGGATTACTTGCTGTGCTATGTGGATAGCTACAGCTATTGCTCGAGGGCTATAATTGAGCGTGTTTAGTTGCACACAAGACTTTCATATATATCTACAATATTTAATAGAGAGAGCTATATCTTCACCATGTACTCACAGTCCTTCCCTCAAACACTTCAGTTGTATGCATGAACATGCATGAGGGTTACTGAACTTCTCATATACGTATTAGCAATGATTCCGAAATACAAGTGGCCACAAAATCCTGGCAATCAATGTTGTGATCAACGTTTCTCACTTGTACATACTTACAAATGTTGGTGTGTGGTGCTTACTTGTAAAAGCTCAGTATCTCTACATCTTAAGTATGTCTACAGAACATTTACATGTATACCATAGTATGATCCTCTATCACATCATTCATTCATGTATACATTTCCTCAGCCCCCTCTCCACCTCGCATGCTGGCTGTGATTGGAACCCCAACTGGGAGTACTGTTGAACTAAACTGGCTCCCCCCACTCCACCCTAACGGAGCCATCCACTATGAAATTGAGTACGAACCAGCAATGTCAGTGACCCCTGGAGAGCCAGTGATTGCAGGAAACAGCAGCAGCCTTTACTTCACTCTGACACTGCCCAATGACCTTCTGTCCTACACAGTCAGAGTGAGAGCTGTCAACAGTAAAGGATCAGCGACAAGTGGACACCTTGTTGTGAATCCAGGTAAGAGCAGGATAGGTGTATGTTATCATAGGTCAATGTTATTCTTGTAACTATTTCTATGTCTGCTATAGCAGAAAGTGCCATGATATAATTGTATATATACAGTTTGCAAATATCAGCCGTGCATAATTGTGAAGCACACATAATGTAATACATGTACATATATATATATATATATATAAATTATATATATGCAAAGCTACTTATTGCATATAAATCTGAGATAATTATACAAATGGCAAATTTATCCCGTTATAGTGTGTTCTTATTCATAGATTTCTGTTAGCTCTGTTTTTCAACAACTGTTTTTAATTGCATTCTTACCTTTAGGATCCCAGCATCCAACAGGTGTGCAACATTGTGGTAGAAATGGGCTATGAAGTGGTGTGAGTGCTAACTGGTGTATGTATGAGTGTAATTTAAAATTTGGGAAAGTTTTTGTGAATGTGTTTAACTTTTTGTTTAGTCTAGTTGAATAAGATGTTAGCGATATAGGCATGTAAGCTAGGTCATAGAGTACAGTGTGGAAGGTATGTGGATATTGTATGGCCTTCACTGTTGGTGCATATTTCTGTGCACACTCCATATGAAATATGCAGCACTCACTACAACAGCTTTGTCTACAGAGAGCAAGCACACTACTACAACTACCACACCAGTGCCAACAAGTAAGCCACATTCGATATTGTCCTGAGTGGCTAGGTATACTTGCTGTCATCATCTTTTGTAAACTCCCTCCTGGCTAGTGAATTTCACAAGAGATAATGACAACAAGTAAGCCACATAATTTATATAGTTGTAGATGTTAAATTGACCTCCATATGGTAGCTATATTGAAGGTGTATATTATTTAATATATATATATAGTCAGCACTACATGAAAATGGCTAGAATTTGAAAGCAGGCAACATGCACACACAGTGTGTTTATGAGTGTCACAAGAGTATATATAATTATATATATAATAGATAGATAGATGGATGGATATATTATGAAGTCGTCATTGTACGTATATAGTCACACTATTATTTCTTTATTCATATTCACCCTATATATTGTATACTCAAATTGAAACAAGCTATATTCAAAGCAAATTCATTATAGCAATGTACTGTATTAAACAGTATGTACCTTCTGCAAACATGGAAATTTTAATAAAATTGTTCCACTTTACCTCTTTCAGCATACGCACATGCACCAACTGTGGTATCATCAGCCACTACCAAAACAATATCAAGCACCGCTCCTGTATCCACAACCAGTAGCAAAACAGTGCTGCCATCCTTTCCAGTAAGCACCAGCAAACAAACACCAATCGCAGACTCATCTCCCACTCCAGTAGCTACCTCCAGAGAACCAGGGTCTCATTCCATTGCATCAATGACCCCCACAGAAAGAACAGAGTCAGCTACTTTTATATCACCCACCCCATATGAAAACCCAGAGTCAAATTCCACTACACCCATAACCCCTCAAAATGATGGAACAGACTATGCTTTAATGGTTCCTGTTGTGGTGGTTGTTGTCTTGCTTTTTGTGATGGGTGGCATAATCTGTGCTGTAGTCTTTGGAGTTCGTTCCTGGAGAAGGTGAATATAGATGTTTTGTTCCTGTCGTTATATGTGCATGAATAACACTGTATATATCAGTTAGAATTACTATTGATATACAGCATTATGTATAGCATCTCAGAATCTCATACATAATACATGCGCATATTAATATATATAATTATATATTATGTATAATGTATGTATATATTTATATCTATATATATATATATATATGCATCAGTGACAGCTGCAACTTGAAGCATATATATTCTAATGTTATAAAGGTTTACAGCTACAGATTGTACGTATGTATACTAATGCTTAACACAAATATCCCTCATACTTTGTTTATTTTATTGGACTTCATGCAGTAAGAACAAAGGCCAGCCAGAAGACTCTTACACTGCATATGACTTCCACTATGTACCAGACCAGGATACAGTACAGCAGCCTACTTATGATGAGCCTCCAGCTGAGCCTAGCAAGGAAACCCCTGACACTACTGATGGCACTTATGCCTGTGTATTAAGTACATCTGAACAGACTGAACAGCAACCCTGCTTACATATTTCTCCACCTGTTGAAAATGGGTATGCGTCCCCAGATATCAGAAATCAGCCTGAACAACCTCAACTCCACCCCAATACACATGCTCCTCCTACATGCTCATATTCATATGTGTTGCCACCAGACAGCAGCCAACAGCTTGAAGAGCCTCAGCAACACGCTCCATTGGATGCCCTCACCACTACAAAGAATGACTATTCATTTGTATTATCACCAGAGCTCAACCAGCAGCCAGAAGAGCCTCAGCGACACGCTTCATCGGATGCCCCCACCACTACAAAGAATGACTATTCATTTGTATTATCACCAGAGGTCAACCAGCAGCCAGAAGAGCCTCAGCACCAAACCAGTGCAGGTGCTGTGATGGAAACCACCGGTGGACCACACAATGACCCAAAACAACCCATTTATCAAAATATTGCAATTTCAAACAAGCACTCCCCAGAACCACCAGAGGTTGCCATAGAACATGTGTATGCTACAGTTATCATGCAGAACAAAAAGAAGCTAAGAAGTGCAGAGGTTCCCACTGAGAAACCATCGGAAGAAATGCTGGAACCCACCAACTCTCCAACACTCCCACCAAACCCGGGTTACAGTGGTGAGAATAAGTTGTATATATATATATACGTATATATATATATACAGTAGCCATGGTCAATGTTTGGTGTGTTGCAATCAGGACACAATTCAATCCTTTATTGCTTGATGTGCATGTTTTGCATGTAGTAGTCAATACATTATAATGTTCAGTTAGTACTGTAAGGTGTGGCACTTCACAATATAGCTTTAATGTATTCCGAATTAATGAGGAAATAATAATTTTGATGAGCCAAGCATTACTGTTTGTATGGCAGGAGATTTGAAAGAAAACTGAATCATGTAAACTGCTTAATTAATAGTGGTATGCTCATCAAAGAATTGGCTATGAAGTATTCAACAATGCAATTTTGAGCTTCTTCAATAATTATCACTCAAAATATACATAGTTAATTTATATGTATATGTATGTATATACAGCAATGTCAAACATTTTGCACACCCTAGCCAAATGGTAATTGTCTTTCCAACATTACATTATCATACAGCTACCATGCATCATTAGAGAATGCTATACGCTACCAAAACATTGGAAAGACAATTATTACCATTTGGTTAGTGCACGCAAAACGCTTGACATGTCACCTAGCCACTCAGGCATTTTCGATTAATTATAAACAGCAAGTTTGTATTATAGTGCAAACTTGATATAACATTTTGCAGTTGCACGTTTAGACACAAGTACGTATAATTATATGCAGCTACAAATACATGATTGCATAATCATGACGATAAGTTAATTTTTATGCACCTCAGTGCCCAGATCCATACCTGCTAAAGTGAATTCGCTGGTACCTACTCAACCTCCCCATACCCAGACATCACCTCCGAAGTCAACTTCCCAGGAAGGTGCAAACTTAATATAATATTTTGCAGCTTCACATTTAATTTTAAATGCAGTATTCATACAAATACATGACTGCCTATATAATTGTATTTCTATGTACACCTTAGTGCCGACATCCATAGCTGAATATGCTACAGTGGATTCTCTGGAACTCACTCAACCTCAGACATCACCTCCAAATTCAACTTCCCAGAAAGGTATATGCAAACCTGCTATATATAACATTTTGTAGCTGCACATTAAATACATGTACAGGTATGCATAATTATATGTAACATAATTGCATAATTATTGTATTCCTATATATTATGTACACCTTAGTGCCCACATCCGTACCTGAATATGCTACAGTGGATTCTCTGGAACCAACTCAACCTGCTCACACCCAGAGATCAGCTCTAAAGCCAACTTCCCCAGAAGGTGCAAACCTGATATATAGAACATTTTGCAGCTGCACTTTTAAGCACAAGTATTCATACAAATACATTATTGCATAATCATATATTATGGTTCTATGTACACCTTAGTGCCCACATCCATGCCTGAATATGCTACAGTGGATTCTCTGGTACCCGCTCAGTCTGCCCGTACCCAGATTTCACCTCTAAAGTCAACTTCCCAGAAAGGTGAGATTTTGAACATTTCTATATAATATTATATGTAGCTATAACATATCGAATTGCATTGTGTAAGTAATGTTTATGTATAGTATTCCGTTCTTCATGTATGGTGTTCATCAGGATATGTACAAAATAATTTTGACATAGAGACTTCATTTTGCAAATGTATATTTATGCAGCTAAATATTGTCATAATTCGTATATGCCCTATGATGTAATAATTACCATATTATTGTACAGTAGAAGAATGTATACTAATGATTATTAGACACACACGACAAGAGGCAAAGACAATGTTTGCATCCCACACCTTCTTGTGATTTAATTGTTTCACATTTGTACTGAACAGACAAGTCAGGCAGGGGAGACAAGTTTATATTCAAAGACAGTGCATTTGATACCTTCCTGAACCAAGTGGAGAGATTGCATGCTCAGGGCAAGGCCAGCTTTGAAGCAGAGTTTAATGTGAGCCATCTATAATTTCTTGCGAAAGAATCAGCTTCATTATTGTTAGCACTATGTCTAATGTTTCCGAGTACACAGTCCATTGAAAGAAAGACATCTTCATCAACAGCAGCAGCAGAGCGCAACAGTGCAAAAAACAGATACAAGAACATTTTACCTTGTGAGTGTTATAGCTATATAATATGTACAAGGAGCATTTACATAGTGTGAGCTCCAGTGTCTGTACATGTATACGGTAGCTACGTATAGCTGTATTTCTGTTTTGATAATGCTGTAGCAATAATCGCTGCTATATTGCTTGTCAATTTTTTATCAAGTTGCACTGAATTGACACTGTTACCACACATTGAATTCATCCATCTTTCTCCTTAAAGAGGGCAAATCCTTTTTAAGTAGACACACCAGTGTGGTATAGCATCATGACACATTTCTAGTGATCGAGTCTGCATCTATCTATACACACTGAGTTTTGATTTGTTGAGTCTCATAGTTTCATGTTCTGTGTGTTTATATAGGACTAACAATGGGCACGTGCATGTACCGAATTACAATCTGGCTATGTAGCAGCTGAAGTGCTCATATATACTCAGACCTTTTGGACACAAAGACGTTTGTAGGTGACAGACATCCCTGTTTGCTCTTTTCATTGAATGAAGAGATGAACAGCTTGTGTACTTCCTTAGTCTGGTACTTTTACGTCTGAATGCAATGGGGCACAAACATAGGGCATGCGACAGCATATCAAAAGCAGATGGGGATTTGTACACTTTGCACAGTGTGGGGGATTTGCAACAAATGGCAGTAATCACTGGATAGTACTAGATATGTCCGGTGATTACTGCCATTTGTCAGCATATCAAAGGCCCATATTGGTACAAAGTCATATATATTATAAGTATATTGTAAATGATTACTGTATTGCAGTCACCCTTTCGTATATAGAACATAGAAATCAAGCAAGATGTAAGCTCTGATACGCACATTTATGCTTTATGGTGGAACCGTTTGACCCTACCTTTTTGGTGCACAATACCCTCTCTAGAGCACAGTCATGTACAATGGGTGTTATGCCCTGTGAAAATTAGCATATAGCTGATAAACTTCACAGAAAAGCAGTGATGCATAATAATCGGTGATTATAAGATACACTGATACTGGATGACTGGTATATATTTCTTGCAGATGACTCTTCTCGCGTTGTCCTCTCTGTACCCAACACAAGTGGAACAGACTACATCAATGCCTCATTTGTAGATGTGAGTGATGCATGTTACACTATAGTGACTAGCAGACAGCCATAATAATTTATTATGCTGATGGGCATACAATATTATGGTGATAAATAGTGATAATTGTACATGGTGAAATGTTTGTGGCATATACATACATACGTATACATATGATGGTGGCTGCACTTCCGTGATCATCATATACATACATGCAAGCATGTGTCCATACTCAAACATGACAGTAATATATAAAAAGACTTCTCAATGCAAATGGTGCTTCTAAAACTAAAACAGTATACAATACAATCACCATGCTGCTTTATTTGACATGCTGGTGCCAGCTGTTTTTGTTTTTTCAGTATGTAAATAATTAATATATGCTTTTACATTGGTAAATGTTATAATGCAACTATAGTGCTTTCTGTATAAGACAATGTTTATAAGGGTATGTACGGTTTCCCTTTTGTAGGGCTACAAGAAAAGAGACTCATACATTGCCAGTCAAGGTATAATCTTGCCAGACATGGAGTAGGTACATACCAGGCTGTTTCATATGTGCTGCTGTCCTGTACAGCTCCAATTCCTGGGACTGTGGATGACTTCTGGCAGATGATGTGGGACCAAAATACTATCATGGTGGTCCAGCTAACCAAGAATGTGGAAGGAACTTTGAGGAAGGTGTGTGTTTGGGATGTGTGGATGTGGGTGGGTGGGTGGTTGCTCTTGGCCATGTGTGTGCAATAAGACAAAGTTAGATACATCCTGTACATATAGCCAATGACATACGTATTCATAATTATGTACTTGCAGCGCAAGAGTGAGGACTACTACCCAGTGTCTCCTGGAGACACCTTCATTAGCGGCAGGTTTCAGATAAAGATTATCTCCCTCAAATGCCATGTGGACTATGAAGTGCGAGTGCTTGAGGTGGCACAGGTAAGAAGCGATGAGGGAAGATCTATTCATATTATGTTACATTTTATAAATATATTTAGAGTGGGTTGCAATATTGACTCAATCAGTAGGTGATAAATTATATGAATGACATTAACTCTCTGCAAAAGCATCAATACTTTGTACCTTTTGGATAATTACTTTGTGAATGTACGTATTCAGACAAGCAATCCATCACAAACCCACACCTTGGACCACTACCTCTTCACTGGTTGGCCTGACTACGGAGTCCCAAAGTACCCCACCTCCCTGATCCGCATGCTGTACCATGTCAGGGAGGCCAGGGTCTCTGATGTACCCATCTTGGTGCACTGCAGGTGAGTCTTAGAGGCATTATTATACAGTATCAATATACGTAGCTTCTTACTTACATGCCATATATATTTTGCACCTCGTCCTGCAGTGCCGGTGTGGGTCGTTCAGGGACCTTCATTGCTCTGGACATCACTCTGGACCAGATGATGGCTGAGCAGACAGTGGACATCAAAGGCACAGTGAAGAAGATGAGAGAGAAGAGAATGTACATGATTCAGACAGCTGTAAGTCTTATGCAGTATTATTCTACAAGCTAATACAACACCATGTATTCCTTTAATGCACAATAATCTCTGGTGCTCACTGCATATTTTGAGTACATAACAGCAGATTATTCAATTCAGCTCAGAAACTTATGTGTTTTAATAATGTAACACTGCGTAACACTGCAACTTCCATAACGTGTGTGTGTGCGTGCGTGCGTGCGTGCGTGTGTGTGTGTGTGTGTGTGTGTGTGTGTGTGTGTGTGTGTGTGTGTGTGTGTGTGTGTGTGTGTGTGTGTGTGTGTGTGTGTGTACATATCTTTGCCATGTTGTCATCTATTCTTCTCTATTGATTTATCTATTGAGTTGCCTACACATGACACACCTGTATTTCTTACTTAAGGCCTTAGTTGTATGCTACCTTGGTTATATAGCATATAATTGAAATTTCTTTACATACTGTATTTGGTAGCAATCAACGTTCTTCAGCTGCTGCCTTACCTCTCTGTAATGGATGAGGATGAAATAAGTGACTCTATGCACACTAGCTTCATATATACAATGGAAAAATGACTTTGTGTCAGTTACTTGTAAATGTGCAAAACGCTATGCAATGATGTTGCTAGTGCATGTAACATTTATATGTACCTTTCATGTCCTCAGGAACAGTATATGTTTGCATACAAAGCTGTGCGTGAGCTCCTATTGCTAGGAGACACAGCCATCAAAGAACACGGTCTACAGAATGCCTTATCGCAATTAAAATGTAATGCAGGTGGTAGGACTGGCTATCAGCAGCAATTTGATGTGAGTAGTCTTGTGCAGCTGCATATGTGATGCACAGACTTGCTACATGTGTACATATGTATACAGTCATAATTATGCGTAGCACATGTTGCATGTTTGCTAATATGCCAGCTCACATTTCCTCTTTATTTCTGCGAGGAGAATAAGGGTATACATTCCACAAGAGAGTCTATATATCCATCATGATGCTATATATAGCTACATGTGTATTCAAACATGCATAATTCCTTTGCATGCATGGACATAGCCCACCCTACAATTTTATACGTACCTTCAATCAAACAAGGCATTGGTTCCATATACAATTGCTTACTAGTGTTATATATATATAGTGAGGTAAATTGCAACTTGCACTGTATATATACATATGCAGGCCCTGAACATGCTGACTCAAGTCAGTGCAGATGACAAGCAGGTGGAATACAACCCTCTTACTGTACGCTACCCTGACAGAGCTCCCTGTGAGAAGACACAAGTGTGCACACTAGTTTGAATTTCTGTTATCACCGTAATATCAATGACGTAACATTCATGTGACATACATGCATACATACTTGCAAATGTTTTGTCGCATTTTCACAGTTGAGACAAAACACATGTTTGTGAGCAGACCAGGCTCTAGAAGATCAGTCCCTATCAATGCTACTCCTGTTGACGTAAGAGCTACGCATTTAAGCCTGCCTGCAATCTCCGGGCCTCAGATTGAGTTTAATGACACAACATAATTATATATATTCTCATATTATATTAACCTTTTATATTACTGCCAAAGGGCTCGAACCATACATGTGTATTAGTATGTTTTACAACGCTGACATTATAGTAACGCTGTGTAGATATCTGTGCTGTACCTTGCAGGGCTACCGTGCACCCTGTGCATTCATAGCTGCTCAATCACCCATGGAGACAACGATGGATGACTTCTGGACCCTCATTTCTGAGAAGAAAGTGCAGACCGTTCTCCTCCTCTGTCAGTTGGTCGAGGATACTCAGGTGAGTATTCTCATGGAGTCCTCCAATGCTAGTAAGACATTTATCACCATGCGATTGCGTGGTCCGTGAGTGTGAGTATAGTAATTTATGCCAACAAAGACCTTAATAGTTGCATGTTTGTTGCTGCTACCTTTAGTATTGCTTAAGTTCATATAAATAATTATTGTATCATAATCCTTTAACATAATTATATGAATCATTAGGACTCTTGTTACAAGTTCTGGCCTACGGAAGGTGTCCCACTAATGGTGGGTACTATGAAGGTGATCCTGCTGGATAGAAATGTGACTATTGACATTGATACCTACAAGATGAACATCCAGAAACAGGATTCAGTGAGTGTGGAGTAACATAGCCTTGTTCATACATTCAGGCCACCTATTATAATGTCATAGTAATTATATTGCCCTAAGTTTTATATGTTCAACAATGCTAGTCGGTACAGTATGATATCCGGACCTAAGTAGACTAAGTACACAATATATAGCTAGAGATAAATATCTCGGAATGCAGTCATGCATTGCATGTGCAGTGTCCATGGACATTGATGTATGGTATGAAGACAATTAATTACTAAGTATAACTAGTCAATTCAGTCAAATTAAAGGTCACATTAGCCAAACATTAGCACTTTGCATGGGGGAAGATTGCTCTGCCATTAACTAAGTATACTTATATGTGAAAATATAGACAAACACTGTCACTAATTATTCAAAGTCACACATTTGCACGGTTTGGTCACACAGAGCTCAATATACTTACCATGCAAGGAGTACCAATAATTAGATCAAGCGCATGCATTGTAGGAAGTTTTGGGTTGAAATATGAACATGTCCCATTGTATACTTAAAAGCTTATCTGTGTACATGTAATGGGCAACTTTAACCGTTATTATAATACCGATTACTGTGCAATGCCAGCACCCAAATGCACCTTGTACATATACCTATCACTGTACATGTTCCTGCCATTGTGTAAGACATAATACTAATTTATTATATTTATGGACCTTTTAAAGTGTCTTCTGCTTACACCCATTTTTTACTATTGTACGTATACTATAGGTCCATCATGTTACCTTGCTTCACTACAAGCAGTGGCCTGAGAGGAGCCGACCCAAGTCTGTCTCCTTCCTGAAGTTCTTAGCCTCTGTGGAGAGCCTACAGCAGCCACACATTGGGAGACCCATGGCCATACTAGTGGCATGCAAGTTAGTCTGTTAATATACACAGAATGGCCATGCATGATGCTAGGTTCACTATAGGCATGCATGAAAATACTGTCAGATTGTGGATTAGCGTGCATACCTTTAGAGATGCTTTATTGGCACCACATGCAGTAAACATTATATACTTTATTCTGCTTTTCCCTTCCCTTAATGAATTAATGCAGTGATGGTCTTGGTCGAACTGGTACATTTATAGCTCTTTGGTCTCTGATTGAGCAGATGAAGGCAGAGGGACAGATTGATGTGGTCAGCACAATCAAGTCCATCAGGACCCAGAGACCAGGATCAGTGCCACGTTTGGTGAGTGTATGTGACACGCAAGGATTGACAGGCATTTTGAGAATTTGGTTCAGTGTGCCACGTTTGTTAAGGAGACACCAAAATAATGAGGAGTAATAATGTCTTGGGACGTTACATTAAGTGGTAAAATATTTATTATACGACCATAAAGTGTCCACAGCTGATATAATGCAACCATATAGTATAACATTAACCATGCTGGTTTGTGAAGCAGGAGACTAAGATTTTTGCTGAGTTTGTATTTTAAAGGATATGGACGACCAATCATGTTACATACAATATTATTTAATATACACAATGTCTAGTATCAGGTGTGCACAACAGGTGTTCCAATTCTGTGTGCAGCCGATAGATAAAATATCCTGCTCGATGCCACTTTGGCTTTAAGTCACATAACATATGTGGCAATGTTCAAGCTCCCTTCCGTTGATTTTTGGAATCAGCAACCATGTGTATGTATATAGCCACAATAGAGTGCATGTGTGGTTGATATACAACACCTTGTTATGTGGTTATTTATATATAACACCTAAGGTGCACTGTATATATAATATATAACAATGTTACACAAGACAACCCTCTGAATTTGGTCACTTGCCTGCGCATTCCACTTTAGTATATAGCTATAGTGGTTTATATACAGTTCTTTTATTCTTGCCGTATCATAGTCACTGTCATGATCAATTGCAGGACCAGTTTGTCTACTGCCATGACCTTCTCCTTGAGTATGTGGATTCATTTGAAGGATACTCTAACTTTAATGTGTGAATTTGACTTAACGATACATACTACATACTTGATTATATAGAATTTGATGATATTCTAGTAGTACTGTTATTGATAGCTATCTTGTGAAATACTTTAGATTGTTACTCTTTTGTTCTTCATTGCATGCTGCTATAATAGTAATTTTATATAATCATAAATAAGTGATTTGCCAATAATGTACACATCCATGGCTGTATATAATTGTAGCTGGTCAAATTTTGTACACATGCAGAACCCATGTTATTGTAAAACGGGTATTGTGCATATTAAAGTAAAATTGCTGTTGCCTAAATTTCATGCATTGATTAATATGTAAACTTTATCCCTAACAGAACAAAAGTGGACATGTCTATGTCAATGATAAGGCGTTTGTGCATGCAAATTTTTAGCTACAAATTTCTCTCCTCTAGTTCTTACTTGACTGCAATGTTTTCCATAGCAAGATTTTTACACCTTTCTAGTTTCTAGTACCAAATGTATCAATGCTGTATACTCATATGTTGCAAAATCACAACAGTAAGGCCATAACACACCGCTGAGAAGGGTCTCCGGTCCACTAAGGAAGACATTTGATTTCAATATCACAGGAATGTCACGTGACATTGAGTGTTCGGTGTACTGTTTGTTGGTGTGTCAACAGGCCATAATATGTATCACTAGTGACAGTAACAGAGCTGAATTCCATTGCTCCAAACTATGCACAGACTACACGGCTACATATGCAGGCTCTTGGTAGTGTAGCTACGCAGTCAGGCATGTTAGTACTGGAACACCGATGAAATGTGTTATCTATCTCTTTACTGCATGCTCCAACACCTCACATGCCAGCAATTGGGAAGGCCTGCGGTACTGGTTTCAGTCAGGATCTGTGTCAGCATGCTTCAAATACCAGTGTATACTACCTGCCAGCTACCTGCTGCCTACCTAGCAGCTACCTAGCAGCTACCTATATATAGCCAAATGTCATATAAGATGGCCGCCTCGAGCTCGAGAGCGCTAAGATTGACGAATGATTCTGAACAGAAAGCCCAGCGAAAATCGACACAAAAATTGGGACGGAAGGCGGTACAAAAGAATGGTGAAAAGACTGTTGATGCGAATCAGGAGAGGGTCGAGGGTGGGGCTGATGAGAGGATCGAGGTGAGGATCGGCGAAAGGACCAAAGGGGAAGATCAGCGGGAGGAGACGTGTGATGGAAACGTAAGGTGTATCTGTGCCTGCAATATGGAGAAAGGGGAAATGGTGTGTTGCGATATGTGTGAAGGATGGACCCACCTCAGATGTTTAGGTATGAAAGAAGGTGTGGGAGGGATGGAAGGAAAGGAGTATGTGTGCCATTTCTGTGTGTCAGCGTGTTTGCTAGCGCTGAGGAGGGAAGTAGAGGGGTTGAGAAAGGAACTGAAAGAAGTGAGAGAAGAGAATGGTAGGCTGAAGACATGTCTGGAACAAGAGAGATTGGAAGATGTGAGAGTGACACAAGTGGAGATGAGGGAAAACATACCAAGTTGTGGGAAGGTGACAGATACAGGAGACAGGTTGGAAGAGTCAATGGCAGCAAGGTTGAGTGGTCAACAAGCTAGTAGTCAGTAGAAGCAAGCAAGTGGAGTGGAGGTAAGCAAAAGCAAAGGGCAGAAGGGTACATGCAAAACAATGGGTGGATGGAAGGAAGTGAAGCGATCGTCGAAAGGAGTCCAGGGAGTCAGAAAGGTGTGGGGGACCCGGAAGAAGGTGTCATGCAATGACGTTGCGAAGGAGATAGTCAAAACAGTGGGAAGGGTGGGATCCCAGTTCTCCATAGTGAAGCAATTGGATAAGTTGAAGGGGAAGAACAGGTGGTGGTTCACTGTGAAAGCCCCAGAGAAAAGTCGGCAGGACTTGGACTAGAAATGGAAGCACGAGCACTGGTGCTGGCAAAAGGTTCACATAGGTGAGAGTGTTTTTTAGGTGTGGGACCTGTGTCGATCGGCACAGGTGAATGGGGCTGGTCTGGTAGAGGGGCTGGGGGAAGGATGGCGGGAAGAGGAGAAGGGGTTGGATGAAGCGGTGAAGCTGTGTATGATATGTTGGAATGTGTGTGGTTGGTCAAGAAAGGATGGTGGTGAAATGAGTATGATGAGGGTGGTGAATAACATTAGGGCAAAGGTACTAGACCATTACAAACCAGATATATTAGCGTTGGTAGAGACGTGGCTGAAAGGTAGGGAGGAGATTGTTGTATAAATGGTTTGGATGCAATAGACATACCCTACATAGGAAAGCAGTGAGGGGATCGGGGGGGGGGGGATTGGCATGTTGATTAGAGAGGAGGTGCTAAAAGAGTATGCAGTGGAGGTCTTAGACTCAGATGTGGAGGGTGTTCTACGGCTTAGAATGAGCAAGGTACAGGAAGAGGAGTCTCTGGTGCTAGCAGTATGCTATATCCCACCAGAGTCGTCAAGTCAGGAGATCGGGGGATGGAAGAGGTCTTGCAATCCCTGCGAGAACAGGTAGCCAAGTTTCGCTCGCAGGGTCCAATGATAATTTGTGGTGACTTTAATGCAAGGTGTGGCAGGCTAGATGTGGAGTGTGAGGAGATGCCAAATAGGAGGTAATTGATGGGGTGAAGAACAGTCAGGGTGAAGTGTTTGTGGATTTTCTAAGGAGTGTGAATATGGGTGTGTTGAATGGGAGAAAGGGGAAGGACGCTTTCACCTGTGTGTCCAACAGGGGGTGCTCGGTGGTAGATTACTGTGTGGTGGGGGCAGAGAACTTCAGCCTCATTAACAACTTTAGAGTGATAACTATGACAGAGTGTATGGATGAAATGCAATGTAGGGGAGAAGTCACCAGAGTTCCAGACCATTCTCTGGTACAGTGGGAGGTACCAGGTGGTTGGGCGGTAGACAAGATCCCGGAAGAGAAGCCAACATGTGAATAGAATGAGAAAGAGGGTCCCAGAAAGCTATCTAGAGAAGGAGGTGGAGAGAGTGAAATTATTGACAAGAAGGATAATGGAAGCTGGAGCAGATTAAAAAGTGATTGATGGTGTATATGAGGAGCTAGTGGAAGTGATGAAGCAGGCCTTGGTGGAAGTACCAAGAAGGAAGGTTGGGGTGGGACAACCGTGGTTCTCAAGGGAGCTGGTGAGGTTGAGGAAAGAATTTCATAGAATGGAAAGAATGTGGCTGGATTGTGATGATCAGGGTATGAGGAGACAGAAGAGGACAGAGTATGTCAAGATAAGGAAGACATACAAGGTGGCGGTTAGCAAGGCCAAAAGAAAGTTTAATGAAAGGAAGTATGATGAACTTGATGGGTTGCTGAGGAATCCCAGAAGGTGGTGGAGGGAGGTGCAGAAGATGGGGTTAGGAGTTGGGGTGAGAAGAGGGACGACATGACCAAGTTCTACAATGAGGTTGGAGAGGCAACAGAGGGTGAAGAAGCAGTGGGGGTGTGGAAGAGACATTTCGAGAGTGTGTTAAATGAAGGTTGGGTGGCTGAAGATGATGATGGGGATGAGGTGCCAAAAGAAATGGTAGCAAAAGATCCTTGTGAACTGGTTAATGTGGATATTACAAAAGAAGAGGTGTTGCTAGCTCTGGGCAGACTGAAACGAAAGGCAGCCCCAGGCAGGGATGGTCTAGGTGCAGAAATGGTGTGTTGCAACGTCCTTGTGGACTTCTGGTGCTGTTTGTTCAATTGGTGCTGGAGAAATGGAATGACACCCTCTGAGTGGAGGAAGAATGTGACTGTGCCTGTACCCAAGAAGAGGAGAAAAGGTACTTGCGAGATGGACGACTTCAGGAGTATAGCGCTGGGGTCAGTTGTGTATAAAGTAATGTGCAGTAATGTACTACAAAGAATGACACAAATGGTGGAAGAAAAGCAACTGCTGGCTGAAGAGCAGGGAGGGCTTAGGAAAGGTAGGGGGTGCAGAGACCAAGTACTGACCTTGATGCTGCTGGGGCAGATTAAGGCCGTGTCAAAGAGAGGTATGTTTGCGGCCTTCATTGATTTTAGAAAAGCATATGATAGAGTTGATAGGGCTAAAATGTGGCAATGTCTGGAAGGGATGGGATTCAGTGGTCGAGTCACTGATTTTATAAGAGCTACATATAAGGACTTGAGTGGTGAAGTGAAGGTGGGTGAAGTGCTGAGTGAACCATTCGGAATGACATGTGGTTTATGCCAAGGTTGTGTCCTCTCACCCCTGCTCTTCTCCTTATACATCAACTTACTGGTGGAGAAGTTGAAGGCGGCAGGTGTTGGGGTGGAATGCAGGGGCGGCTAGTATCAGCCAGCACTGTTGTAGGCCGATGATGCTGTGCTATTTGTTGAAGATGAAGAGGGAATGAGAGTGAGTTTAGGAGTGTTATCCGAGTGGTGCAAACAGTGGGCAGTGGAAATCAATGTGGATAAATGTGGGGTTATATGCATATGAGAAGGAGGGGGGGTTAAGAGGACGGGGGAAAAGTTCCATGTGGATAGCAAGAGGATTGAAGTAGTGGAGGAATATAAGTACCTAGGATGTGTGATTAATGAGCAGTTGGGAAGTCGGAGAATGGTGGAAGAAAGAGCAAAGGCTGGAGCTAGAGCACTAAGTGAAGGTTGAGGAAATGCAGAGTTGCCGTGGGAGAGGTGAGCGGAGAGACATTTGTAAAGTTAATGGAGATGTTAGTTGGATCGGTACTTATGTATGGGGCAGAGGTTTGGGGAGGCGGAGGACAACTTGGACCGGTAGAGGGGGTGCAGATGCGAGCCGCCAGGATCTTCCTGGGGGTAGGGAGACTGCACCCACTTGTGTCCTTGCAATATGAACTGAATATGATGCCATTGAGACGGGAAGGGATGAGGAGATGTATAGAGTTTTGGGTAATGGCACTGAGGTTAAATGAAGAGAGGTTACTGAAGGTAGTGATGTTGGAAGCCTTGGAAAAAGGGTTTAAGATCAAATGGGTGCAAAATCTGAAGAAGTGTTTGGAGATGTTTGGATCGATGGGATGGGGTGAGTGTGGAAGATCTCAGAGGTTTGTCAATGGGGGAAGTGAGGAAAGTCTTGATGGATGTAGTGTGGAGAGAGGTAAGGGGTGAGTGGAAGAAGGAGGCACAGAGGCGCCCTAAGTGGAAATAATAGGGAGGTTGATAGAAAAGGAATGTGAGGGGCGTTGTATGATGGTGAAGTGTAAGAGGAGGAGGAGGAGGTGGTTGATGAGAGGAGGAACAGCAAAATTGGGGGTTGAGACTGGAAGATGGCATGGTGTGAGAAGAGAAGAGAGAATATGCAAGAATTGTAGAAGTGGAGAGGTGGAGGATGTTAAACATGTGGTGATGAGATGCACATATGTGGAAGAGGAAAGGGAGAAGTTGGAGGAGTTGATGAATGGGAGGGTGGAAGGATGGCAGGGTATGGATGACAATGTTAGAGTGATGGTTGTAATGGACAGAGCGTGCAGAGATGAAGCTGTTGGAAGAGCAGTAGAGAGAATATGGCTGAGGCGTTTTACAACACATGGGCCCCATCCCTAAACCCCAATCCCTAACCCATATTAGCTGCTATGCTGTTACTGACATAGATACCATCAAAGGTTGACAGCAAGGGTCTTGACTCGACCTGCCAGCCATAGATACCATCAGGGTTGGCAGCAAGGGTCATGACTCGAACCTGCCAACCATAGTGACCATCAGCACTGGCAGCTACGGACATGATTGATCATGATACAGCATGCAGAGAGGAACGAAGCGGTTGGAAGGGCACTGAAGAGAATGTTATTAAACCCACTCCTCAAGTAGTTGATTCTTTGTTATTGTGCTATTATGACATTATATATATATGTATATATCAGTGCTGCATGGGGCAGTGATGCCCTAGTGTGCCTTTGTACATGATGCACTTAAATAATATGATATGATATGATATATATATATTTGTTGCATGATGAAGCCAAACATCAAAGACGGGAAGTGTGCAATATCAAGTCCAATACACACTTCGGTGTGCATTAGCCTTCTAAGAGCCCCCCTGTAGACATAACAAACATGAAATGAACCAATAACAATATGGATTAGACCAATCATCTTCCAGATGTGTACAAACAGTTTAGGTATATAGAGGCTACAGCTGATGCCAATGAAAGTTGGATGATGTTGTATTTGAGCAATACATGTTAAGAATCACATGATTTTGTCGTATATATGTTTGCGTTGCATAAGCCAGATGAGGAACGATTCTCAGAACGCTCAGAAGCGGCTGTGTTGCTGAGTGTTCTTCTAAGTGGCGTTCCTGTGGGGATTGTATAAAGGAGTGATCTGCTGTCAGAATGCTGACTACTTCGCTGAGGGTCCTGTGAAATTCTCGAACGTGGAGGAAGATTAGTTGTAGATAGTATAGAATATCTGTGGCCTGAGGAATCGCCATTCTTGTCAAGCTGTGCACACACGTACGTAACCGCTGCAGGCTGGCCTGTCTGTCATCTGCATGCTCTGCAGCTAGTCTCTCCAATTGTTTGTACGTTAGCGCATTAAAGAACGATTCTCAGAAGGCTCAGAAGCGGTTGTGTTGCTGAGTGTTCTTAGTGGCCTTAGTGTCCTGTGGGCATTGTATTATTGGAGTGATCTGCAGAGTACTTCGCTTAGGGTCCTGTGAATTCTCGAGCGTGGAGGAAGACGAGTTGGCGATATTCCTCCTTCCGATGCCTGTATCCTTGCCTGGGGGAAGGGTTGGAGTGTACGCTTCGTTTCGGACAATTTCCTTCTCGTTTGAAGCTGTCCGCAGCGAGTATTCGAGTCGCATGCAACGCAATGCTACGCAAAGGGCTGCCATTTTGTCCATTTTGCACCCATAAATTGGCCCCGTGGCCTAAGACGACGTACGATAGATATATAATTATATTATAATTATAGAAAAAGACCACCAGTGCAAGTTACAGCTGAGCCGGGCCAGCACCAGCACCATTCAAACCACCACATCTGCCACAGAGTAAATGCGCTAGATGGTTGAAGAAAAACACCACCAGCGCAAGTTACTGAGGGTCAGGACCTGCACTGCCGCCATTGGAGTGCACAATGCAACAAGCAAATGTAAGCTTGCATTCGGGCATGCCATTGAATTTAGAGTATGGGGCAGAAATTCAATGGCATGCCCTTATGCAAGTTACATTTGCTTGCTGCATTGTGCACTCCAATGGCGGCAGTGCAGGTCCTGACCCTTAGTAACTTGCGCTGGTGGTGTTTTTCTTCAACCATCTAGCGCATTTACTCTGTGGCAGATGTGGTGGTTTGAATGGTGCTGGTGCTGGCCCGGCTCAGCTGTAACTTGCACTGGTGCATGGTCTTTTTCTATGGCCAACAAGCGCAGATACACTTCTGGCAGATGTGGTGGTGGTCATAATATTGTAACTTGCACTGCGTGGTGGTGGTGGTGGTGGTGGTCTTTTTTGTAGAGCAATGGCGCATATACTGAATGAATGCATTGTAACTTGCACTGTGTGGTGGTGGTGGTGGTGGTGCCTGTAATATTGTAACTTGCACTGTGTGGGGGTGGTGGTGGGGTGGTCTTTTTCCTGTGTAAGTAATATGTGGTTGGTTGAGTTTAACATACTAGAACGTGACTCTTCCTATCCATCCTGAAGGCTAAAGAAGCCGTTCGCTCGAGCGAGCTGTGGCCGTACCCTTTTTTGACGACAATTGCATAGGTAAATCACACGCGCTAGGCTTCTCGACAGTAGGGTAAAGCGGGGTAAAACGGAACGCGGGGTAAAACGAAACGCGGGGTAAAACGGAACACTTGCATTCAACCGACGATTATGAAGCAAGGAATAAATCGAACAACTTTATATCGTAGGACACTTAGGTATGATCTTCAGCGAATACATGCATGCAAAATCTTTGGGTTAACCGCGCACCATCACAGAAACACAGCGCAATAATCATTACTGAGTAATTTGTAGCGCATGCTAAAATTTCGCTGTAGCGAACACGAGGCCTTCCATTATACCTTTGCAAAGACGACTCACTAATGTAATGTTAATCACCGACCCGTGGTGTCGGGAAGCCTTTGCAATCCTAGAAGACACTATTTATAGCTAGGTAGCTACTTTGACCAGGACCACTTTCTTATTTAGATGCAGCTCAGAGGATGATGACGTATGCACTGCATGCAACAACCTTCACGAGGACAACAACTGGGTTGCCTGTGATGGTTGTGAGGCTTGGTACCACTTTGGAAGTGCCAGCTTGGACGCCTGTCAAGAGCCCAGGATCAGTAGCTGTCTGAACTGTGAAGACTCTTAATTCATGCTGAAATGCACTCATTGCTTGCTAATTGCCACCAACAAACTGGAAAATCAACAAACTAAAAAGCAACGAGCGTATAACTCGCTAACAAAAGCTAAAACGAGCTATTCGCTGGCGTTCCGTTTTACCCCGCCCGCCATTTTGACCGAAAATAATAACGCATAGACGAAATGCTGCCTGTTGCTCGTAGCAGCGAACGAACAAGATTGTTTTACTGTAGGTGGATAGAGTAATACTGCCTCTAGTAATATACAGAAACTTGAACCCTAGGGTATCATAGCTCGTTTACAGTGCGATGTCAGAATTGCAATCGTGAATTGTGTTCCGTTTTCCCCCGCTTTACCCTACAGACACTAGTCAAACCTTAGGGTGTGTGATAGAGGGCGCTCACCACCTCCTGCGTCGCTCCTGACACTTTTCCGAGGCGACGGTCTAAAGGCCTTTGATGCATCAGCCATTGAAGACGACGGTGGGACGAAGATGAAGACCAATGGCGCGGATTCCGCCAGAATATTACGCAGCCTGTTGCACAAAAGCGTAATCGTGAGGCACACGCCGTGTGGAAGCCTTTTCCTTCCAGAACGGTGACTGAAGATTCGCTTGCAGCATAAATGATCCCGCATGCAATACTGATGCAATACTCAGCCCATATAAATGTAAGTACAGTAAGGTAACTGTAATATCTATATTATATGTTTATGTCTCAATCTGGACTGTACAACAGCTAATTAAGAAATCCCACTAATGACAGGGATGTATGGACCAGTTGGCCATGCCCTCTCAGTTTCATGATACTCCAGCAACGTTTTCTTTAGAATTATTTTTGCACTATGTATCTGTATAAATGTGTAATACATTATGTGTTATTCTATGTGCATTTATATTAGCAATTTGCAGGCAGCCTGTAGAAGAACGAAGGCCTAATTAAATATTCTGCCAAATTTAAAAGTCTTAAAATCTTCCATACTTCCTAGGCACACCTAGTGCATGCACGCGAGGGCCTCCAAATCCCCAGGACATTATTTAATTATTTATATTATTTAACCACCACCACCAGCGACCGGATAGGACCAGCACAGCACGATGCAGCAATCAGTGCAACTTGCGTGAGGACTCCCATTTCCTCCACAAACCTAGCTGTCACGCAAGTTGCACTGATTGCTGCATCGTGCTGTGCTGGTCCTATCCGGTCACTGGTGGTGGTGGTTGTAGTTGCATGTTGTTGCTGTATCCCGTACAGACTAGCGCTGATGCTGGCCTGACCTTTGCACCTTGCACCCTGACCTTTGCACCTTGCACCCTGACCTTTGCACCTTGCACCCTGACCTTTGCACCTTGCGCTTATGGTGTTTCCTTCTTTCAACTGGTGCAACCATTCCACTTGCACAGATGGTAGTTGTCACTAGTTGCAATTTGCGCTGGTGGTGCTTTATCCTGCAGCCACTAGCCAGACAGTCCACTTGCACACATGGTGGTTCACCCTCTGCAACTTGCGCTGGTGGTGCTTTTTCATCCACCCACTGGCGCAAATACTGCACTTGCACTCGGGCAACTTGCACTGTGTGGTGGTGGTCTGTGTGGTAATAGTTGTATATGTGGAAGTGGAGGTGTGTACATGAAAACTACACAGCCAGTTTAGCAATTTGCACTGTGTGGTGGTGGTCTGTGGTGGTGGTAGTTGTATTATGTGAAAGTGGAGGATATATAGGTATATAAGACTCTGCTTGCACACGTAGTGGTTTCACCCATTGCAACTTCCGCCGGTGGTGTTTTCCCTTCCACCCAATGGTGCAGATACCAAGCTTATGCTCGGGCAACTTGCACTGTGTGGTGGTGTATTTTGGTTAGTGGTGGTAGATGCATACTTGTATGTGGTGGCGGTGGTTGTTGCTATGGGGTGTTGGTGTTGGGAAAATGTGCTGGTGTTAGTCAAAGAAAATATTAGCTAGCAAAGAATGAAACTCAGAACAGTAGCAAAGAAAGTGGTCATTTATTTGCTACACTATGGAACACGAGCAATCAGCATGCACACATATTTCAACTTGCATTGGCCAGTGATGGTATTTTGAAGTCACAGGTGGCAAATCATCTTATAGGCATAATGGTAGTTGAAGTAGGTGTGTGTCTCTGGTGCTTCAGTGTCATATTTGGCTACAATACTTTCCCTTTGGAGGGGGGCTATATGTCACATTTACGCACATGATGCTGTATATACATTGTCCACAGCTGGTGGGCTAATCACATCACGTGTATACACACGTGCATGTGCACACACACACACACACACACACACACACACACACACACACGCACGCACCCACTGCACTGTATCAATACCAATCTATAAGTAGCATGTATATGCATTGGCTGTAAACACACTCAGCAAACAAGGACCGCAGGCACACCAGGCAACTGGCGATTCTTATACGTAGGTCCTGTAGATTTTAAAGAGGCCCTCAGCCCCTCTAGTAAGCAATGGGCGCGCTATTTCTGAAGATGATTTCAGAGAGGCAACGTGCGCGCAAGCTTTTCAACGCTGTGCATGTTTGTAGCTGCTTTTGTGTATATTCCTGCACTTTAGGCCACGCGTGTGTGTGTGTGTGTGTGTGTGTGTGTGTGTGTGTGTGTGTGTGTGTGTGTGTACCTCCTCGCGATCCCCGACGGTAACAGCTTGTATGCTGGCTAATGTGATTGGTGCCTTGGTGCTACCATTACATGCGGTTTCTGTTCTGGCTGTTGTCAGTGGCCGTACGTAAAGCATTGAGGCTGCACTGCAGTGGATTTGCATACCCTCAGTGTCAATTCAAATATGCACAAGAAGCTGAGCAATCCGAGAACAACGAAAGGTAGTTATCGAGAACAGTGGAGACAAAGGCAGTTCAGTGTAGGGTGTTGGAACATGCAAACACTGGTGGAAGCTGAAGGCCCCATTGAGACAAGTGTGGCTAGGCCTAGTAGAAGAGGAGTGGCAGTCGATCGCAAGGTGTCCCTGATGGTGGGAGAGCTGAAGAAATATGAAGTGAGTGTGACTGGGATCAGTGAGACCTAATGGTTCGGGGAAGCTGTCTACGAGGTGGAGGGATACACCATTCTCCACTCTGGCCGACCTGTCCCTGAGGAGTCTCCTCGACTCAGGAGTGAAGATGTTGGCATTGTGCTTAACCCAGCCATGGGAGCAGCCTGGAGAGAAGCAGGAGAAGAATGGAAAGCAGTGAGCCCAAGGGTCATCAAGGCAAGAATGAAGATGGGCAAGAAGCAGTCGGATGGTGCAAGAGTTCCTACACACGTCACTGTGATCAGTGTGTATGCGCCCACCTTTAAAGCACCAGTAGAAGAAAAAGAGAAATTCTACTCTGACCTCCAAGATACACTGGATACAGTCAGTGAGCACGACCTGCTGCTGGTGGTTGGTGATTTCAATGCCAGAGTCGGCAGTACAGAGCGAGAGGATAGGGAATTCGAAGACACCTGGAATGGAGTGAAAGGCGTTCATGGAGTGGGGAGGATGAATGAAGCTGGTGCAGACCTACTGTCCTTCTGCGCGTTGAATGACCTGACCATCATGAACACCTGCTTCGAGAAAAAAGACATCCACAAGTTCATCTGGCAGCATCCGGGGAGCAAGCAGTGGCACTGTATTGACTATGTCATCATGCGCCGGTGGCAGAGAAGGTTGTGCCGTGATGTTGGTGTGATCCGATCTGCAGATTGCTGGACTGATCACAAGCTCCTGCGCGCCAAGATCTCAATAAAGGTGCCTGCCAAGCCATCAGCTAGTAAGATCAGACCCCGGTTTGCTGTCTCTAGCTTGAGGGACCCCAAAGTGAGAGAGAGATACGGCAATGCAGTACTGAGGGAGGTGACTCAAAACTGGAGGCAGGAAGCTAGTGGAGAGAGGAAGTGGATGGTCATCAAGGAAGGATTGAACAAGGCTGCAGAGGCTGTTCTAGGGCAAGAGAAGAGACGGTCGCCTGACTGGTTCCAGGACAACATCCACACCCTGGAGACACTCATCACCAAGCGGAATGATCTGTTCTCCAGATGGCTAAGAACTCACAGTCCTACAGATAGACAGAGGTATGTGACGAAGAGAAGGGAAGTAGCACATGAGATAAGGCGATGCAAGAATGTATGGTTCCAGAAGAAAGCAGGAGAAGTAGAGGCAGCAGTGAGGAAGGGCAGGGGAGCCTGGAAGGGATTGAGAGAACTACAGCAAGGAAGAGCTGGCCTGCGACCAGTGAGACCTCATGCTATAAAAGACCTGGATGGCAATCTGTGTGCTGGCCATGACAGTACTCTTCAGCGGTGGTACCAGCACTTCAATAGCGTCCTCAATGTGCACAGCAGCTATGATGTGCACGTGGTAGATGCAGTTGAAGAGTATCCAACAAGAAGTGAGCTGGCTGACCCACCAACTGCAGAGGAGGAGGTGGAAGCTATGGGAAAGCTGAAGGAAGGGAAGGCAGGCGGCAAGAATGACATCCTCCCTGAGATAGTGAGAGGTTGTGGAGAAATGATGATGGACTACACCCTAGACATGTTTTGTACTGTATATATATGGATGGAGGAGAGAGTGCCCCAGGAGTGGAGAGATGCCCTGCTTGTGCCAATCCCCAAAAAAGGTGACCTCACACAGTGTGATAATTGGCGGGGAATCAGCCTACTGGATGTGATGGGGAAGGTCTTCACTAAGGTCATACAAATGAGACTGCAGAAGGTTGCTGAAGAAGTGCTTCCAGATTCAGTGTGGCTTTCGAGCAGGCAGGGGGTGTGCTGACATGATATTCTGTGCCCGGCAACTCATGGAGAAGGCCAGAGAGCACAACACCACGCTCTATCTTCTGTTCATTGACCTCTGCAAGGCATATGACTCCATACCAAGGGAAGCTTTGTGGCAGGTCCTAAGGAAGTATGGAATTCCTCCCACGTTGGTGAACATCATAAGGTCCTTGCATGATGGCATGAAGATAGAGGTCACAATGGATGGCGCCACCACCCCAGAGATCGAGGTAACCAATGGCCTAAGGCAGGGGTGTACCATCGCTCCCACCCCAGCTGTTCAATCTGTACTTCAACTTTGTCATAGAACTTTGGCGCAAGAGGAGCCAGCCTTTTGGTGTGGAGGTTCACTACAAATGTGGAGGGAGGCTGGTGGGGGAGAGAACGAGTTGGCCTTTGAAGACCATTGCCACTGAGCTTCAGTTTGCAGATGATGTAGCTTTGGTGGGCTCGTCAAGAGAAGAGATTGAGAGGGCAGCTCAGACACTAGACGAAGTGGCATCAGAATGGGACCTGACACTCAGCCTCCCAAGACCAAGCTCCTAGTTGCAGGCATGTGGAGTGACAACGACCTACAGCCGATCAGCATTGGGGGAGATACCATAGAGAGTGTGCCTGAGTTCAGATACCTAGTGTCTATAGTTGAGGCACATGGCGAGATCCTAAAGGAAGTGGAGGATAGGATTGCTAGGGCATCAAGAGCCTTTGGTGCACTCTGTAGACCAGTCTTCCAAGACAACAAGCTCTCCCTGGAAACAAAGAGGATGGTGTATCGTGCTGTGGTCATGGGGGTGCTGCTCTATGGAGCAGAGGCCTGGGTGAACAAGAGAGCTGTGACCAGGAAGCTATAGTCCTTTAACAACAAATGCCTCAGACGTATCCTTGGCATAACCAAGGCCCAACAGCACACTGGCCGAATCACCAGTGCCGAAGTGAGGAGAAGGTTTGGGGTGGAAGAAATGCTTGAAGATGTGGTAGCTGCCAAGAGATTGCGCTGGGCAGGACATGTTGCCTGCATGGAGGACTGTCGTCTACCAAAGAGACTCATGTTTGGCTGGCTTCCTTAGATTCTGAAGAGACCTGTCCATGGAACCAAGCAACGATGGAGAGACAGAGTGAGGAAAGATCTGAAGCAGTTTAGAATAGAGGAGAGCAGCTGGTACCATGAGGCACAGGACAGGGATCAATGGAGGGCAGTGTGCAAAGAGGGCCTTACTACATGCACTGAGGAGAGGCAGAAGGAGAGAATGAACAGTTGTGGCCCTCTCACGGCTGCTAGTGGCTCTATACCTGCTGCACCCCTGCTGGTGTGTCCTATCTGTTCCAGATCATTCAGAAGGAAACAAGACATTGCAAGACACAAATGTCAAACAACTCGCCCACGAAGTTCTCGGCTGAAACTACCAAACGCTGTCTAAGCTCAGTCTGCCACTCCGTGGCAGAAAGGCATCACCTATATCAGGTGGCTTTCTTTCAATGTTCTTTCAAGG
>OX465043.1:4811559-4969059 GCA_949841015.1 Aplysina aerophoba
ATTTATACAGATAGATGCTGTAAGAATAATTTAAAGACAAAGTTGCCAGAAAATCATGAAACTCAGAGCACCTGGTCAAGTGCTCCCTAAGCCCCTGTCATTAGCAGGATTTCTTAATTAGCACTTGCACCTCTTATATAGGGGGCTAAATATATAATACAACAAGTATAGCAGTATAACTGTACCAACATTTATAAAGGTCTAGTATTGATTAGGCATTGCAAATGGAGGTATTTATATAGTGAGCAACTTCTGATTCTACTTTTGCAAAGAAGGAGGCTTCTACACGTGGCACAGATGGCAACTCCGCCTTCTGGCCAACCATTTGCGTAACATTCTGTCGGAAAGTGCGTCATCGCTTGCCATCTTGGTTCCAGCATCGTCTTCAGTGGCTGCCGTCTCAAAGGCCTTTACATCGCTGCCACGGAAAAGTGACAGGAGCGACGCAGAAGTGGGTGAGCGCCGTGAATCACATACGCTAAGGTTTGGCAAGTGTCTGTAGCGTGGAAAAGCCTTAGTGAGCACGATTTGGCTTTGAAATCGTCTGCAGAAATGGCGCGCCCTGACCTCACTCGAGCTCGCTCATACGAACAGCTTCTTAGCCTTGGGTATCCACAGGAATCGGCAAATTTCGTGTATAGGTGATAGTGCCTGCTTGCTGTGCATGTTTGTAGCTGCTTTTGTGCATTTTCCTGTGCTGTCATCATCTTTTGTGAAATTCACTAGCCAGGAGGGAGTTTACAAAACCAAACGTTTCGGTAGTTGTACAACTACCGAAACGTTTGGTTTTGTAAACTCCCTCCTGGCTAGTGAATTTCACAAAAGATGATGACAGCAAGTATACCTAGCCACTCAGGACAATATCGGATTTTCCTGTGCTGTAGGTACGTGTGTGTGTGTGTGTGTGTGTGTGTGTGTGTGTGTGTGTGTGTGTGTGTGTGTGTGTGTGTGTGTGTGTGTGTGTGTAGAGTCCATGTTTGTTGTGTTTAGATATTAGGTGCTAACTATTTACACTCTGGCATGTTTGCATTCCAGTAGGGCCCTTGGGCCATGACACTTTTGTTCTTTGTTCTTTGTGTGCATTGTTTCAGACACATGCTCTTAATTGCTTACCTTCTCTGTATTAGCCAGTCTCTGAGTTTGCAAGATGGTGATTATTTGCTTGTTGAAGAGACTCACGGTTACAGTGCGCATGCCCACAGCGAATTAGCGAATATTAATGTTGTGGAATCTGCAGATACTTCTGCTGGTTCAGGTGAATCGTTCATCTTTGATTATGATAGTGATGAAAGCAATAGTGGAAGTGAGTGATCACTCAATCATCTCGCTCTTGGTTTCTTTAGAAAGGGGAGTCACAGACCTTTCTTTGATACCTATATGTCCCGGTGGGTATCGCGCAAAGGCTACGAAAATTCTGCAACTTGTCCTACCCTCATTTTTAGTGCGCGGCTGCCATGTTTGATTGATTACGCAATTTCTAACGATATTGTGTAATTATGTATGACGTCATAAAAATTGCCATCCCTTTCTTGACATTTTGATATGTCAAGACACTTCGTTGCTACTTTCTGTACATGTGATGAAACAGGAGCTGTTCAAAAGCAGTACTTGTATATAAATTTGCCAAATGTATGGGGAGGTATAAAGGGTTAATGTTGTGTGGAAGTTGACTGCAATGGACGGCTTGAACTGCTGGAAACCATTAATCGTAATTGGTGAACTTCCATATAATACATTCCTCCCTCTTTCTCACCTCTGCATGGACGCTTGCACACCTTCTACAGTAATCAACTCTGGTGAACACGGGGGGGGGGGGGGGGGGGAGCGTTTACCACTTACACTTGCATGTGCTTGGAGGAATACAGATGGGATGGCCACCTCTATGAAGATGTGTACGGATATATGTTGTATGTGCATATATGTTAACAAATCGTATTATTGTACAAATATGTAACCTGTTATAAATTACATTGCTTATAATTAAAGGATTTAAAATGTAGTGTTCTTTGCACATGAGCAAGCTCTTGATCCACCTGCCAAAGAAGCCACCTTCAACTGGTACACTTTCTCACACATTTGGCATGCAACAGGGACATCAGAACATACTGTTTGCAAGTACTCTTCCACCTTGGTCATATTGATAGTGGCATGATGAAGGTATAGCTCATCCTCATCAAGCACTCGCTGCAAGTACTTGGCCATTTCTGCAGGGCTTGCATAGTCATCAATGTTGATAATGTTGTGTCTGTCAGGAATATGTAAATATATTTCAGGAGGACCTTTGTACACAGGAATAGCTCCCACACTCAGTCCAAGGAAGGCCTTCTCGCTGATGTACTCAGGAGTAATGGTATTTTCATATGCGATTGCCAGACGGTACTTTGAGAGGACCTCTTTTTGACTAGCAACCCAGTTCTTTATGTGATGATCATTTGATCTATCCATGTTGTGATAGCAACCACCAAACGAGTCAATACGAATATGGTTCATTAATTCTCCCAAATAGTTCTGTCGTTCAGGAACTCCACAGTTGCTAATAAACATGGCAAATCCAGAGTGCTGTTTGGGGTTTGGAGGTTGACTTGCGGCTTCAATGTGAAATGCTGAACAGGGATAGATGTATCGAATGTCAGACTTGAGATGGTAATCATACATTACTTCTGCATATGGCTTGTAGCCCTGGTCATAACCCGGGTGTTCAGCCTCAGTGTTGAAGAGAATGACCACCTGGGGATAGCAGTACCGAAGTGGACCATTGGAAGGCAACTGACTGTGTGTGAAAAAGACTACTGCATCAGATTGTGGGTTGTCATGGTTAACATGGCACTTCACTCCATAGCTCAGCTCACAGCCGCTAGACTCTCTCTCGTACTTGCTAAATTCTTTGTTTCCACTGAAGTATGACTCGACGCCATCATAGTCATGGAGGTAAACAGACACTTCGGTGATCTTCTCAGCCGGGGCTGAGCATAAGGGACAGAGAGGGGCCTTTGCGTCAGAGGTCAGGAACTTACATAAAGGCTGTGGGGACGCACTATCTTCAGCTGTTGTGCTGTTAGAGTGGGGTGCAACACTGTCAGAGTGTGGTTCTTCGCTGTCACTCGTACGCGTTGTAGGTTCAGAGTGAGGCCTGAGCGCAGGTCTGAGCGTCATACCAGAGAGAGCATTTGCTGGGGTGATGAAATAATCTGACGAATGATTGAGAATGTAGGTAAACACTATACACGCTGTGACAGCGACAAGTAAGAAGTACAATCCTTTGAGGCCTTGACTCTGCATTGGTCTTAGTCTGGCCAGCTAGACCGTTCCTAGTAAACGCTTGTTAGGACGGTCTAGCTGGCCAGACTACATTGGTCTATATAGTCTCGCATGGCCAGCCCGTTTTCTGCCGTTTCCGTTTCGTCGTCACCGCCAGAAAACGGTCTGGGGACTATTAGTCTCGTACCCAGCCCCAACTTCCGCAAACATGGCTGACGACGCGGAAGGTAGGGTCTGGGGACTATGTACATAATCCGGCTATGGTTTCATGTTTCGGAGGCCCGCTGGGGTTGCGCAAGGGTTGCGCAAGGGCAACGAGCCGGTACAGTGCGTCGGCCCGCATCACAGCGCGTCATGTACGCAAGGGGACGGGTTGGCACAGCGCGACCCGCATCACAGCGCATCATAGGGGTAGGTGCAGAGTGCAGGTGTAGGCTTGACACTTATATGAATACAAGCACCACCTAAGAGCAAAGGGGTCCAGGGGAGTCCCCTGGGGAGGTATCTGGAACGAGGAGGAGTCTCCAGTCACAGGCCAGGAATGTAGAGTGATGCTAGAAGTAATAGAAAGGCCAATGAAGTACAGAATATTCAGTGAATTAAAAGACTGGCCAATTACATGCTAGACTTAGTGTCGAAAACACAATGAAGCGCAGGATGCAGGGCATCTATAGGCATGCTCCTGTCTGGGAGGCTGCTGGTCCTGGCGACACTGTGACAGTGCGACAGTTTTAATTAATAGACTTTGCAATTGAGTGATGGAAGTCAAGAACTGTACAGGCGAATGTAAAAGTGGAAGGGCATCAATAGGTATTGCCCTGGCTGGGAGGCTGCTGGTGCTGGCAACACTGCGACAGTGCGACAGTTTTAATTAATAGACTTTGCAATTGAGTGATGGAAGTCATTAATTGGCTGTATAGATTAATGGGAAAGTGGAAGGGCACGTATAGGTATGGTCCTGGCTGGGAGGTTATTGGTCCTGGCGGCGCTGCGACAGTGCGACAGTTTTAAGTAATAGACTTTCCAATTAGGTGATGGACGTCACTAATTGCCCGTACAGGCGAATGGGAAAGTAGAAGGGCATGTATAGGTATGGCCCTGGTTGGGAGGCTGCTGGTCCTGGCGGTGCTGCGACAGTGCGACAGTTTTAATTAATAGACTTTTCAATTAGATGATGGCCGTCACTAATTGCCTGTACAGGCGAATGGGAAAGTAGAAGGTCATGTATAGGTATGGCCCTGGCTGGTAGGCTGCTTGTCCTGGCGACGCTGTGGCAGTGTGACAGTTTTAATTAATAGACTTTGCAATTGAGTGATGGAAGTCATGGACTGTACAGACGAATGGGATAGTGGAAGGGCATCAATAGGTATTGCCCTGGCTGGGAGGCTGCTGGCCCTGGCGACGCTACGACAGTTTTGATTAATAGACTTTGCAATTAGATGATGGACGTCACCAATTGGCTGAACAGGCATGTATAGGTATGGTCCTGGCTGGTATATAGGCTGCTGGTGCTGGCGACACTGCGACGGTGTGACAGTTTTAATTAATAGACTTTCCAATTAGATGATGGACGTCACTAATTGGCTGAACAGGCGAATGGGATAGTAGAAGGGCATGTATAGGTATGGCCCTGGCTGGGAGGCTGCTGGTCCTGGCGGCGCTGCGACAGTTTTAATTAATAGACTTTCCAATAAGGTGATGGCCGTCACTAAGTACAGGCGAATGGGAAAGTAGAAGGGCATGTATAGGTATGGTCCTGGCTAGTATATGGGCTGCTGGTCCTGGCGGCGCTGCGACAGTGCGACAGTTTTAATCAATAGACTTTGCAATTGAGTGATGGGAGTCATGGACTGTACAGGTGAATGGGATAGTGGAAGGGCATGTATAGGTATGGTCCTGGCTGGGAGGGTGCTGGCGACACTGCGACAGTGCGACAGTTTGAATTAATAGACTTTGCAATTGAGTGATGGAAGTCATGGACTGTACAGTCGAATGGGAAAGTAGAAGGGCATGTATAGGTATGGCCCTGGCAAGTAGGCTGCTGGTCCTGGCGGCGCTGCGACAGTGCGACAGTTTTAATTAATAGACTTTGCAATTGAGTGATGGAAGTCATGGACTGTACAGGCGAATGGGAAAGTAGAAGGGCATGTATAGGTATGGCCCTGGCTGGTATATAGGCTGCTGGTCCTGGCAGTGCTGCGACAGTGCGACATTTTTAATTAATAGTCTTTGCAATTGAGTGATGGGAGTCATTAATTGGCTGTATAGGCGAATGGGAAAGTGGAAGGCCACTTATAGGTATGGTCCTGGCTGGGAGGTTGCTGGTCCTGGCAGCGCTGCGACAGTGCGACAGTTTTAATTAATAGACTTTCCAATTAGGTGATGGACGTCATATTTGCCCGTACAGGCGAATGGGAAAGTAGAAGGGCATGTATAGGTATGGCCCTGGCTGGGAGGCTGCTGGTCCTGGCGGTGCTGCGACAGTGCGACAGTTTTAATTAATAGACTTTGCAATTGAGTGATGGAAGTCATGGACTGTACAGGCGAATGGGAAAGTGGAAGGGCATGTATAGGTATGGCCCGGGCTGGTATATTGGCTGCTGGTCCTGGCGGCGCTGTGACAGTGCGACAGTTTTAATTAATAGACTTTGCAATTGAGTGATGGAAGTCATGGACTGTACAGGCGAATGGGAAAGTGGAAGGGCATGTATAGGTATGGCCCTGGCTGGTATATTGGCTGCTGGTCCTGGCGGCGCTGTGACAGTGCGACAGTTTTAATTAATAGACTTTGCAATTGAGTGATGGAAGTCATGGACTGTACAGGCGAATGGGAAAGTAGAAGGGCATGTATAGGTATGGCCCTGGCTGGTATATTGGCTGCTGGTCCTGGTGGCGCTGTGACAGTGCGACAGTTTTAATTAATAGACTTTGCAATTGAGTGATGGAAGTCATGGACTGTACAGGCGAATGGGAAAGTAGAAGGGCACATATAGGTATGGTCCTGGCTGGTATATAGGCTGCTGGTCCTGGCGACGCTGCGACAGTGCGACAGTTTTAATTAATAGACTTTCCAATTAGGTGATGGACGTCATATTTGCCCGTACAGGCGAATGGGAAAGTAGAAGGGCATGTATAGGTATGGCCCTGGCTGGTATATTGGCTGCTGGTCCTGGCGGCGCTGTGACAGTGCGACAGTTTTAATTAATAGACTTTGCAATTGAGTGATGGAAGTCATGGACTGTACAGGCGAATGGGAAAGTGGAAGGGCATGTATAGGTATGGCCCTGGCTGGTATATACGTAGGCTGCTGGTCCTGGCGACGCTGCGACAGTGCGACAGTTTTAATTAATAGACTTTGCAATTAGATGATGGACGTCACTAATTGGCTGAACTGGCGAATGGGAAAGTAGAAGGGCACGTAAAGGTATGGCCCTGGCTGGGAGGTTGCTGGTCCTGGCGGCGCTGCGACAGTGCGACAGTTTTAATTAATAGACTTTGCAATTGAGTGATGGAAGTCATGGGCTGTACAGGCGAATGGGATAGTGGAAGGGCATGTATAGGTATGGTCCTGGCTGGTATATAGGCTGCTGGTCCTGGCGACGCTGCGACAGTGCGACAGTTTCAATTAATAGACTTTGCAATTGAGTGATGGGAGTCATTAATTGGCTGTATAGGCGAATGGGAAAGTGGAAGGGCACGTATAGGTATGGCCCTGGCTGGGAGGTTGCTGGTCCTGGCGGCGCTGCGACAGTGCGACAGTTTTAATTAATAGACTTTCCAATTAGGTGATGGACGTCATATTTGCCCGTACAGGCGAATGGGAAAGTAGAAGGGCATGTATAGGTATGGCCCTGGCTGGGAGGCTGCTGGTCCTGGCGGCGCTGCGACAGTGCGACAGTTTTAATTAATAGACTTTGCAATTGAGTGATGGAAGTCATGGACTGTACAGGCGAATGGGAAAGTGGAAGGGCATGTATAGGTATGGCCCTGGCTGGTATATAGGCTGCTGGTCCTGGCGATGCTGCGACAGTGCGACAGTTTTAATTAATAGACTTTGCAATTGAGTGATGGGAGTCATTAATTGGCTGTATAGGCGAATGGGAAAGTGGAAGGCCACTTATAGGTATGGTCCTGGCTGGGAGGTTGCTGGTCCTGGCAGCGCTGCGACAGTGCGACAGTTTTAATTAATAGACTTTCCAATTAGGTGATGGACGTCATATTTGCCCGTACAGGCGAATGGGAAAGTAGAAGGGCATGTATAGGTATGGCCCTGGCTGGTATATTGGCTGCTGGTCCTGGCGGCGCTGCGACAGTGCGACAGTTTTAATTAATAGACTTTGCAATTGAGTGATGGAAGTCATGGACTGTACAGGCGATAGGGAAAGTGGAAGGGCATGTATAGGTATGGCCCTGGCTGGTATATACGTAGGCTGCTGGTCCTGGCGATGCTGCGACAGTGCGACAGTTTTAATTAATAGACTTTGCAATTAGATGATGGACGTCACTAATTGGCTGTACAGGCGAATGGGAAAGTAGAAGGACATGTATAGGTATGGCCCTGGCTGGGAGGTTGCTGGTCCTGGCGGTGCTGCGACAGTGCGACAGTTTTAATTAATAGACTTTCCAATAAGGTGATGGCCGTCACTAATTGCCTGTACAGGCAAATGGGAAAGTAGAAGGGCATGTATAGGTATGGCTCTGGCAAGTAGGCTGCTGGTCCTGGCGGCGCTGCGACAGTGCGACAGTTTTAATTAATAGACTTTCCAATTAGGTGATGGACGTCACTAATTGCCTGTACAGGCAAATGGGAAAGTAGAAGGGCATGCATAGGTATGGCTCTGGTAAGTAGGCTGCTGGTCCTGGCGGCGCTGCGACAGTGCGACAGTTTTAATTAATAGACTTTGCAATTAGATGATGGACGTCATTAATTGGCTGTATAGGTTAATGTGAAAGTAGAAGGGCATGTATAGGTATGGCCCTGACTGGGAGGCTGCTGGTCCTGGCGGTGCTGCGACAGTGCGACAGTTTTAATTAATAGACTTTCCAATAAGGTGATGGCCGTCACTAATTGCCTGTACAGGCAAATGGGAAAGTAGAAGGGCATGTATAGGTATGGCTCTGGCAAGTAGGCTGCTGGTCCTGGCGGCGCTGCGACAGTGCGACAGTTTTAATTAATAGACTTTCCAATTAGATGATGGATGTCACTAATTGCCTGTACAGGCAAATGGGATAGTAGAAGGGCATGTATAGGTATGGCTCTGGTAAATAGGCTGCTGGTCCTGGCGGCGCTGCGACAGTGCGACAGTTTTAATTAATAGACTTTCCAATTAGGTGATGGACGTCACTAATTGCCTCTACAGGCGAATGAGAAAGTAGAAGGGCATGTATAGGTATGGCCCTGACTGGGAGGCTGCTGGTCCTGGCGACGCTGCGACAGTGCGACAGTTTTAATTAATAGACTTTCGAATAAGGTGATGGCCGTCACTAATTGCCTGTACAGGCAAATGGGAAAGTAGAAGGGCATGTATAAGTATGCTCCTGGCTGGGAGGCTGCTGGTCCTGGCGACGCTGCGACAGTGCGACAGTTTTAATGAGTACAATTTCTAAGTAAATGGTGGAAGTCATTGCTTGTACAGGTAAATGGGAAAGCGGAAGGGCATGTATAGGTATGACTCTGGCTGGGAGGCTGCTGGTGTTGGCAGCGCTGCGACAGTGCGACAGTTTTAATGAGAACAATTTTTAATTAAGTGATGGCAGGCATTGACTGTATAGGTGTATAGGAAAGTGGAAGGGCGTGTATAGGTATGGCCCTGGCTGGGTGGTTCCTGGTGTTGATGGTGCTGAAATAATAGAAGCTGAATGCGCAGGAAGCAGCTGACTACATGGACAAGTAGAATGTGTAAGTCCACGCAAAGGCATGTCCGTGGCTGGGAGACTGCTAGTTCTGGTGGCATTGTGCTAGTGTGGCAGTTGTAGTTAATAGCTGCTGGGCATCTATAGGTGAGTCCTGTACCTAGAAGGTACCTGGTCCTTGCAATGCTGGGACAGTTTTAATTAAAGGGCAGCCTAATTACATGATTGAAGTAATAGAAAGTGCATTGAGGTGCATGATGCAGCTGACTGCACGGGCAATGACGAAGTGATAGTGCTGCAGTAAGAAAAGTTGGTCACTGTAAAGAACAAATGGGGCTATTATACGCCTTTGGTTGTATGTAAGGGGCATAATGTATAAAGGTGTGCAATCTGAAGTGCTTAATGTTGAATCTCAAGATTGCATGAGTGGGCTTGTTAGGCAATGTGGCTCCAGTACTGCAGGAGCGATATTGTATCTGTCCTTCAACTGTGCAGCATAGTGTGATGACCTCAGTAGCGTATTGAACAGTGTGGGCCGCATTGAATGCGACGCAAGTTGACAGAAGCAGCTCAGATATTCAGGCCACAAATATGTGGGGGCTATAATCCTCTCTTTGTTCTGTGCAGTTGGTAAAGGCTTGTGGAAGGCTGTCTGGTTCTTGCGCAGTTGCACAGTAGCACCTAAGCCGCATGATTGCAGCTGGCGCATGGCTGCTGTGGCATTTTGATATGCGAATAGCTGATAGCATCGGGGGACTGAACGTTGGACAAAACGGCAGGTGGTGAATGGCCTGGGGACCATGAGGATTGCAGCCTGAAGATCTGCGAGTGTCCATACTGGGACAGGTGCAGGAATGGCAGAGCCATGTACAGCCTGTAGCAAAGAGTAGGTGTACAAAAAGGAGAAGAAAAGTGTCAAAGTGGCAAGTGGAGGAATTAGGGTTGCTGGTACATGTAGGATTGCACTAAACAGAGTTTTTCAGCCTGCACATATTATCATTCTGTGTTATATTATAGTGATGATGGTGTAACAGTAATAAGCCTTAGGGCTGCTATTATTAGGCAAGTTGATATAGAACAAAGAGATGTGGGTATTTGTGCGAGGTGGCAAACTTACTGCCTCAAATATCTGCCGCTGGACACTGCAGTATTTTGTGAGTGCAATGGCACTGTGCATGGAGGTAGCTGGTATACACTTCTGTGGACGGAGGCTAAAATCTGCAGCTGGGTCGGTTTGGAGTAAGAAGGCAATGGCTTGCGATACAACATTGATGACTGCGGCAAGTCTGAAGGAATAAACAGAGAGAAAGATGTAGATGCAGGGCATCTGAAGCCTATCTGTGCAGATTAGCAGCCACAAAGCAAAGCCTTGCTTATGCTAGTGTGTGCAAAACTGTATGCATAGCCTTGGTGTGAAGGCTAGAACTGCCACATCCCCTATGAAGATTCTGTGTTCCCTGAACAGGCACTAGAAGGTGTGCTAATGAAGCAGCTGCATGTAATGCATACACGTTGTATAGGAAAACAGGGAGACATGTCTAAGTGTGGCAAATGTAACTGGATGTGTGTACACCGCAAAACGTAGCGTGTATTTTTGGTGCCTGCTGTAGCTTTGGCAAGGCCGCATGTGCTGTTGAAGCGCTTGACGTAGGCAGCTACAAATTGGCGATAGATAACAAGAGCCTCTGGTGAAAGTAGGTATTGGCGAGGCGGTGTGCAGTCATGGCAGTTGTTAATAGCCTGGAAGACTGCAGTCAAGCTGCGCATATGCTCTGGAAGCGTGGCAAAGGCCTGTGCACTCTCAGTCAATGCATCGACATTGAGCCTTGACACCTTTGGCACGCATATCAGGAACCGGTCATAGAGGCCATCATCCTCAGCGCTGATCAGTGGCAACACTTTGCTGATGAAAGGGTTTGGTTGTACAAAGCCAAAGATGCAGGCATGTGCCTTTGCAACACTCTCCCAGTGCAGAGTATTTCCTTGACCTGTGGATGCAGATGGAGGCATATGCAATGCTTGTGGCATGCCACAGGACAGACGGCCTATATTATGCCATTACGACAGGAATAGATGCTTGGGAATGTGTCCGGTGGGAAATGTTGCATTGGTTTACGAGAAGCTATTCCGCTTGCTGTGCATGCGAATGGTGCAAGCAGGAGTTGCGCCATTGGCAATGGATTGGGTAATGTGAAAGTGCACAGTGTGTAGTGCCAGTGCTAAGGGCTCACATATGACCCACATAATCAAATTGGTATAACCCTGTTGGTTGTGCACCTGTAGAGTGGACTATGACATAGTGATGTGCCCAGTGTACCTGTGGTTCTAGTCCAGGAACCAGCATCAAACAGTCTGCAGAAGAGGTGCTGGTCGGCGCTGGCCTCTGCATTCCTTTTGTCGAGACTTTCTAACAGGCCAGCAATTTCATCAGAGGCCAACATCACACGGCCACTGTTTGCTATCAGCTGTCTGCTGAAGCCTTCACGTGTGAAGTCATCCACAAGAACTTGCTGTGTTCAGGATCCAAAAACTGTGTCTAGTGGATGCTGCACAACTAATTGTAGACACTGTGTCTTACCGGAACCTGCCGGCGCAATGCACAGGGCAAACAAGTTGACAGGTTCCTGATAGCCCGGCAGGGGTCCAACAGAGGCGTCTGGTCCCATTGCAGCAGCAGCTGTTACTTACAGGCCAAGGAGGGCAAATTCAGGTAGTGCATTTGCAGCCCTGGCGAGGGTTATGATGCAGGTCTTCAAAGGGTCTCCAAGAGCACCTGTCCAGGGGAAGTCTTCCTCCATGGCCTCTAACACGGCCTCCTTAATAGATTGGTACATTGCACCATTGTCAACAGCACGTAGTCGTTTAGCCATCACTGAATGGGCCGAAGCACTGAAACTACAAACTACACTGATTGCATGGCAGTTGCTGGTTTTTATCTAAACCACCAGTTGACATAGTGTACATACCTGTGGCCATGCCATGGTCACCAAGCAGAGCAGTGTACACAAAGACTATATTATCTGCTAGTACACATAGTTATGCAGACCTCACAGTGCAATGTGATGCCCTGTTCTGCTAGCAACTGGATATGGACTTACTGCAGTAACGCTGCGGGGCACATGCGAAATGCACATGTGAAAATAATGCTACACATCACCGAAAGAAAAGTGTGAAGGGCAGAAGTGGCTGTACATATGTGCAGCTGAGATGCGGCTGTAAGTACGTAGCTATGGGAGTTGCAGACAGATGCTGCAGTTCCATGGAGACACATGCTTAGCGATGGAGCGGCAGCATCTGTTTCAGGCTTATTGGCCCATCATCAGTGCAACGCACCCTTCTTTCCCTATCGTCCACCACATGGTAATGTCAGAGTTGTTAGCCTGGTGTGCTGCTCATATCAGCATAGGCTGGATACAGGCAGCAACAAAATATAGTTTATTCCTGCATACACAAACACTGTGTCTGCGCATTGTAGATCCTTGCATGGAGCTACGCATAGGCCCGCTCCCCCCACCTCCCTTTCCTGATGACACATACAGAGCCTCCAATGCAACAGGTGTGCACAAAATTACACGTATGCAGACCAATGTCGGCGAGAGGCACGCCATCACCAGACAACATGGTATACGAGACTGCCAAGCAGAACAAACACAGGTGGCTGAGAGACATATGGAGAGCATAGTACTGTTGTGAGACTGCCTGTATGCTGCTGTAGGAATAAACTGCTATATAGGGCCAAAGTAGGCTGCGACAATTGGCAGCCTGTGCACAAAAGTATAGGGGGGGAACATTCCAGGAAGCCAACAATGTGGTGCGCTGTTAGCCACAGGCAGGCTGTACCAGATTGTGGGGGGAAAGTTCAACTCCAATAAAATCTGCAAGCCTGAACATGGCTAATGTGCCACTTCCTGTAAACAACTTGGAATATCTGGTGCGGTACTACACATGGGCACTGCCCTACACCTCAATAGCGAAATGGCTCACATCTAACAAAGGTACTATAAGGAGTGCATTGCTGGGGAGAGGTTAGCATATACACGTGAAGCAATGTGAATGTGTTCACCCACACTGTGGTCCAGGGACATTGTCTTTTGCGCAAAGGGAATTTGCCTTCAAGTTGCAGGATGGCACATTCTTCTACTCCTTTGAGAAAATGGCGGAGCTGAAGGCCGCTGTGAAGAAGCATGTGCCTGTCGCAATTAGTGTGGCGGCAGTGTACAGTGAGCATGCAGGTAAGGTTTGAGGGGGTCAGCATAAAACACAAATGTTGGGTTCCACATTGGAGGCCACACATGTAGAAGGTTAATAACCACAGCCACAAGAATGTCAGCTATAAGTAAGTAACACCTGCTAGTCATAGTGAACATGTTGTTAGCACAGGTGAGCACCAAATGTGGAAAAAGGCAGTGGGCATGGTGAAGCAGCAAACATGCAGGAGTCCCCACCCCCTTGCTTGTTGGCAACAGCAAGGCTTGCCTGTCCAACGACAGGAATGACAGCTGCATTTCTATCTGGCAGCCACCAACCAGCTGGTGGACTAGATAACAAACAAATATGCATGGGAGGAGGTCACTAAGAAGCAGATGTGTTGGAGGTCCACATTGAGGCCTCACTGAAGGTTAATCATGACTGCCACAAGAATGTCAGCTATAAGTAAGCAACACCTGCTAGCCTTAGTAAACATGTTGTTACTTGTATACTGCTAATACTGTATTGCCTTGTAGATAAAGGACAACAAGAATTGCAGCCTTCTCCCTGTCACCAGGCAGCTGCCTGTGGTGGACCAGTAATGAACCAGATGCATTAGACTGCTTGTGTTGTCTGCACCATCTATGATAGAGCAGTAGATATAGAGGCTATGTACATGCATGCAGCATCTCTGGGTAACAAGGACCAGCCACACGGATTTGAATTCTGGGCAAAGACACACTGATGTCGGAGCAGCAAATGCATGCATGCCCTGAGTAGTACCATATAGTATTAGTATAGTACCACACTCCTATGCCAGGATTGGAAGTGCACACTACTGCGTATAACATTGTCTTGTATATATGCAATATATATAGAAAGTATATAATAGGTGTCCGTGAAGGCATAATAACAGGACGACTATATATAAGTCACATTGATGTTTACTGTCGCATTTATCATTGCTAAGTGTTGAGCACTAACACACATGCACGCACACACAAACGTATAGCCCTGTGTACAGACTAATAATCAGCAATATGTACAGGAGCATTCCGCAGCTGTACATTGCCGCCAATTAACCCCATATAGCTATGTACCAAAGTCCATACAGCGCTGCACACACAGATGGGCAATTTACTGCAGAGAATGCCTGTAGCCTTTGATTCCATACATACTGTCAAGTAGATGGACATACATAAGCGCAGGCACACACCAAAATCTCTTCATGCACAAGTGAACACACATACAGACGCGTACCAGGGCACACCTCGGTACACACACACACACAAGAGCTGCGGCATAAAAACTGCACAAAAGCATTACAGCCTACCTCTGCCATACAGCCATTAGACAATGCATGCCAAGGAACAGCTGACAGAGGGTTCATTTCCTGCCTTCCTGAAGTAAATAACACAGCATGCACAACCTACAACCAATGCTCGCTTGGGGAAGGGTTGGGGGGTTGGGGGCAGGGCCCCCGCAATGTGGAGGGCCTTACAGCACCGCACACAGGCTCCCTTCCTTCCTGCACCTAAATGTGCCGATACATAGACAGCCGCCCGCCATCTAGGCTCTGTACTCTTGTGCACACTTACCTGGTAGTGTTTGTTATTCATGTCTTCCACACTCTGTGTTGGTTAACCATGCAGCTCCTTCAGCCTTACACCTTTCAGTTGCTGTATAGCTACCATCACAGGCCTACATTCTGCGAAGAGTCGTGAGATTGCCCAACTAGCCAGCTAGCATGATCCCGCACGCAGAGCATCATAGCTACCGCATCCGGTCATTCCAATTCGCTAGATGATAAGAGGAACGACTACACTGCAGAAGAGAGCGAGACAAGGACAGGGGCATAGCGCCATCTCGCTCAGGCTCGTCCACACGTGACGATGATCATCTGCCTCCCCATGCCGGACAAGTGCGGGGCGCCTAGTGCCACGTCATGGTCTGCGTCAGTTCGACGACAGGATGCGTCCTAGTCCTTGCGCAACACTTGCGCAACCCCAGCGGGCCTCCGATACAGTGGTTTCGAGGTTACTTGTCCCGATTGCGATTTGAAGTCTGCACTCGATCACGCGGCACGTGATAAAAGAGCGTCATAATTCGTCATAGTTCGTCATTTCGTACTCAAAATTCGACACGAGTGCTCACGCAATTCGAATTTTGAATAGAAAATGACGAATTATGACGAACTATGACGCTCATTTATCACGTGCCGCGTGATCGAGTGCAGACTGCAAATCGCAATCGGGACAAGTAACCTCGAATCCACTGTACATGAAACCAGAGCCCATAATCCTTGGCGGTGATTGCGCAATATCACATGATGGGCACATGCTTCCATATCGCGTTTATATGGCAGCCCAAGACTATCGCGATGCTCCTTCTGTGCACAGCCTCCTAGCGATACGGAGACAAGAAGACGCAATCTATCTTCCCTTCTGCGCGGTGGTAGCATAGTTGGAAGCTTCGTGAGGACGGTTTGGCCTGCATTGTGGCACCAGTTGACAGTGAGTACGCAAACTGCGTACGCTTCCCGACGGTGCTTTCAAGATCTGGACACCGGCTCAAAGCGGCTTGAAGCGCTAAGTCAATCCATTTCTAAGCTGGAAGGATCATTTTCGAGCTCTGAGTACTATCCTTTGACAGTTAGGACAAGGACAATTTTTACCCAACCATTCGATTCGTATCCCTAGCGATGACTCTGTATGCGCAATGGCTCGACCGTTAGCTTGACCCAAAGGAAGCTCCATCTCCGTCGTTCGCACCCAACGCACGCGCATGTGACCGACATGTGATTTGCTCATTATTATTCACGTATCTGCAATCTGATTGGAGGCCGGGGATCGCCGGACTCCGCCAAGAAAACTGCACATAGTCCCCAGACCCACCTTCCGTGCCTTATAAAATGGCGGCCGGAAGTGGGGCTGGGTACGAGACTAGGGGACTATATAAGTCTCGAAAAGCTGTGTGGAATGTCGGGCTTCCGGCCGACAGCCAAGAACTAATTGGCCACCAAATATGGTAGCTAAATTAGTATCCGCTTAGTGACGTCAGCGTGAACCGTTCCGCGTACATAGCAATGGACGATTCAATCGACGCAGCGGCTGTTTCGCTGAATGTCCATCCTCTGAAGACGAAGCAACGCGAATCCGTGGAGCCTCCATGAAAGGGAACGATGTCTTTGTCGCGTTACCCACTCCAAAAAATGGTTGAAACTCTGCATTCGCTCCTCTGGGGACAAACTTCTCTTTCATGCCCTTCATTAAAGCAGCCAAGGGGCTGACGACAATAGTGATGGACTTGCTCTCCGTGCGAAACGGAAACGGCAGAAAACGGGCTGGCCACAAACAGCCGCTGCGTCGATTGAATCGTCCATTGCTATGTACGCGGAACGCTTCACGCGGACGTCACTAAGCGGATACTAATTTACCTATCATATTTGGTGGCCATTAGTTCTTGGCTGTCGGCCGGAAGCCCGACATTCCACACAGCTTTTCGGGACTTAGTCCCCATTGGCTATGGTTTCATGTTTCGGAGGCCTCGTTGGGGTTGCGCGAGGACAACGGGCCGGTACCGTGCGTCGGCCCGCATCACAGCCCGTCATATGCGCAAGGGGACGGGTTGGCACGGCGGGACCCGCATCACAGCGCGTCATAGGGGTAGGTGCAGAGTGCAGGTGTAGGCTTGACACTTATATGAATACAAGCACCACCTAAGAGCAAAGGGGGTCCAGGGGAGTCCCCTGGGGGAGGTATGTGGAACGAGGAGGAGTCTCCAGTCACAGACCAAGAATGTAGAGTGATGCTAGAAGTAATAGAAAGACCAATGAACTGCAGGATATTCAGTGAATTAAAAGACTGGCCAATTACATGCTAGACTTAGTGTAGAAAACACAATGAAGCGCAGGATGCAGGGCATCTATAGGCATGCTCCTGTCTGGGAGACTGCTGGTCCTGGCAACACTGTGACAGTGCGACAGTTTTAATTAATAGACTTTTCAATTGAGTGATGGAAGTCATGGACTGTACAGGCGAGCGGGAAAGTGGAAAGGCATGTATAGGTATGGTCCTGGCTGGTATATAGGCTGCTGGTCCTGGCGAGGCTGCGACAGTGCGACAGTTTTAATTAATAGACTTTCCAAATGAGTGATGGAAGTCATGGACTGTACAGGCGAACGGGAAAGTGGAAGGGCATGTATAGGTATGGTCCTGGCTGGTATATAGGCTGCTGGTGCTGGCGACGCTGCGACAGTGCAACAGTTTTAATTAATAGACTTTGCAATTAAGTGATGGAAGTCATTAATTGGCTGTATATGTGAATGGGAAAGTGGAAGGGCACGTATAGGTATGGTCCTGGCTGGGAGGTTGCTGGTCCTGGCGGCGCTGCGACAGTGCGACAGTTTTAATTAATAGACTTTCCAATTAGGTGATGGACGTCACTAATTGCCTGTACAGGCGAATAGGAAAGTAGAAGGGCATGTATAGGTATGGCCCTGGCTGGTATATGGGCTGCTGGTCCTGGCAGCACTGCGACAATGCGACAGTCTTAATTAATAGACTTTCCAATTGAGTGTTGGAAGTCATGGACTGTACAGGCGAATGGGAAAGTGGAAGGGCATGTATAGGTATGGTCCTGGCTGGTATATAGGCTGCTGGTGCTGGCGACGCTGCGACAGTGCAACAGTTTTAATTAATAGACTTTGCAATTAAGTGATGGAAGTCATTAATTGGCTGTATATGTGAATGGGAAAGTGGAAGGGCACGTATAGGTATGGTCCTGGCTGGGAGGTTGCTGGTCCTGGCGGCGCTGCGACAGTGCGACAGTTTTAATTAATAGACTTTCCAATTAGGTGATGGACGTCACTAATTGCCTGTACAGGCGAATAGGAAAGTAGAAGGGCATGTATAGGTATGGCCCTGGCTGGTATATGGGCTGCTGGTCCTGGCAGCACTGCGACAATGCGACAGTCTTAATTAATAGACTTTCCAATTGAGTGTTGGAAGTCATGGACTGTACAGGCGAATGGGAAAGTGGAAGGGCATGTATAGGTATGGTCCTGGCTGGTATATAAGCTGCTGGTCCTGGCGACGCTGCGACAGTGCGACAGTTTTAATTAATAGACTTTGCAATTGAGTGATGGGAGTCATTAATTGGCTGTATAGGCGAATGGGAAAGTAGAAGGCCACTTATAGGTATGGTCCTGGCTGGGAGGTTGCTGGTCATGGCGGCGTTGCGACAGTGCGACAGTTTTAATTAATAGACTTTCCAATTAGGTGATGGACATCACTTATTGCCTGTACAGGCGAATGGGAAAGTAGAAGGGCATGTATAGGTATGGCCCTGGCTGGGAGGCTGCTGGTCTTGGTGATGCTGCGACAGTGCGACAGTTTTAATTAATAGACTTTCCAATTAGGTGATGGACGTCACTAATTGCCTGTACAGGCGAATGCGAAAGTAGAAGGCCACTTATAGGTATGGTCCTGGCTGGGAGGTTGCTGGTCCTGGCGACGCTGCAACAGTGCGACAGTTTTAATTAATAGACTTTGCAATTGAGTGACGGGAGTCATTAATTGGCTGTATATGTGAATGGGAAAGTGGAAGGCCACTTATAGGTATGGTCCTGGCTGGGAGGCTGCTGGTCCTGGCGGCGCTGCGACAGTGCGACAGTTTTAATTAATAGACTTTCCAATAAGGTGATGGCCGTCACTAATTGCCTGTATAGGCGAATGGGAATGTAGAAGGGCTTGTATAGGTATGGCCCTGGCTGGGAGGCTGCTGGTCCTGGCAACGCTGCGACAGTGCGACAGTTTTAATGAGTACAATTTTTAATTAAATGGTGGAAGTCATTGCCTGTACAGGCAAATGGGAAAGTAGAAGGGCATGTATAGGTATGGCCCTGGCCCTGGCTGGGAGGCTGCTGGTGTTGGCAGCGCTGCGACAGTGCAACAGTTTTAATGAGTACAATTTTTAAGTAAGTGATGGCAGGCATTGACTGTATAGGTGAATAGGAAAGTGGAAGGGCGTGTATAGGTATGGCCCTGGCTGGGCGGTTCCTGGTGTTGATGGTACTGTAACGCTGTGACAGCGGGGCAACGGGCAAAGATGAAGAACGCAACGAATAGGTAGGACAAGGCAAATTTTTGAGCAATCACGTAGCAGTGAAGAAACAGATAGAAATGGAGACGTTTCGACCGCGAAGGTCTTCGTCAGTACAATGCTGAAGAAGGTGAGTGATTGGCCTAATATATACAGCAACCTAGCTACTGGCAGAGAAGAACAACCGAAGCCATCCACATTAAGTTGAGCGAGAAGACCATGAACCTGGACGGTGGCCTACAGTTGTCCACAGTATGGAACCCTGTCCTGAACCCACCCTGACCAACCCATGGGTCCTAGTAGGTCTGTGTCCCTTCATCCCTCACAAGATCCAATATTTTCATCCTTATCATTACCACCATATTACCCATTATCATTATTATTTAGTGTTATTTCATTTTCATTATTCGTTATTACTATTATTACTCATGACCTGTCACCTGTCACCTCATCAAAGACATTCCCGCCTTTATAACGTCACTAGGTTGCTGTATATATTAGGCCAATCACTCACCTTCTTCAGCATTGTATATACTGACGAAGACCTTCGCGGTCGAAACGTCTACATTTCTATCTGTTTCTTCACTGCTACGTGATTGCTCAAAAATTTGCCTAGTCCTAACGAATAGGGAGCCTTAGAATCAATCAGAAAACACAGACACAGGCACTGTTCAGTTATCAGCTTATATACATGTTCATGCAATCAAGTCATGCCACAGTTTCATCTGTTATCTTCAGGCTCTTCATCACTTTGTTGTACTCTGTTTGTCAAGGACTTGATTCTCATGTTACGATACATCACTTAGCTATATGGTACATCACTCCCCCCCACCATCTCCATGATTGTGTTCATGATCATCTCTTAATGGCTGACAACATCTCCGTACCAATCTGGAGGCCTCCGGTATCGTCTGGGTCGGAAATTCCTTGCGCCTGTTGACTCCCAAGGATCGTCAGAATAGGTGTAGCCCCCCACAGCCGACAATGTCCTTGACCTGGCTGGAGCTGGCTGTTCATTCTCGTTTTGTCCCAATGCGCCCGATGGTGGATTACTCCTGTTAGGCTTTGGAGGTAGTGGACTTGGTTCTCCATAGCATAGTTTGAGGCGATTCCTATGCACCACAAGGTTGCCAGCACCCCCCACCAGTTTGATTCGATAATTGACTGGGCTAGTTTTGTCTACCACAGTATAGGGACCCCGCCACAGCGATGCCAATTTCTTTGTCTTACCCTTCTTCATAGCTGGGACAAATAGCCACACCCTATCACCCACAGCAAAACTCTCCCCAATGTTTTTGCCATCATAGGCCTTCTTCTACTTCTGATGGGCTGCTGCAAGTCTCCTTCTCACCTGGGAGTAAGATGCCACCAGGCGTTTGTGCACTTTCTGCACCATATCTGGGTAGTTCTGGAAGCTCCCATCTTCGAGGTCACCTTGGCCTATCCACCTGTCTATCGGCAGCTTTGGTGACCGACCAAAGGTCAACAAGAATGGTGTAAACCGCGTGGATTCCTGTACTGAAGTTCGATAGGCAAACAGGGCCTGTGGCAAGTGAAGGTCCCAATCCTTCTGATCATCTTTGACAGCCTTTGCCAAGATAGCCTGAACAGTTCTGTTGAACCGCTCCACTTGTCCGTTTCCTTGTGGGTGGTAGGCTGATGTTCTCGTCTGCTGTATACCGAGCAAGTGGCACATAGAACGAACCACGTCACCACAAAATTTGCACCTTGGTCACTGTGGATAACAGCAGGTGCCCCATAACGGCATACCACTTCATTTACCAGACAAGCAGCCAATGTTTCTGCAGTGGTGTTTTGTAGGGGAAAGGCCTCCACCCACTTGGTGAAGACATCTGTGATCACAAGAATGTATTTGTAATGTCTCTCTGTTACTGGCATTGGTCCCATTATATCCCAGGATATCTTCTCAAAAGGATAGCTGGCCTGTATGGTACCGAGTGGTGCCTGAGCTTGTGGTATCGCGGGATTGCGCTGCTGACACTGAACGCAATTTTGCACCCATGTTCTGATATCCTGCTCATACCCTGGCCAATAGAAACGCTCTTTAACTTTCTCAGTTGTTTTAAAGATTCCAAGATGGCCTGCCTGATCAGTCAGCCTCTATCAGGCTCTTTGGGATGACAATTTGTGTACATCTCTTGGTCGAGTCTGTTTCTTGAAATTTACGGCACAAGACTTGGCCTTGTAGGAAGGACTTCTGCAGACCCCTTGGCAGCCCAGCTGGCATTTTCTCTCCCGGCTGCAATGTGATCATGATGGGCCCCAGCACCTCATCTTGTGCCTGTGCAACCCACACATCTTCCCACCCCATGCTGACCATGTCTAGGATCGCAGCCAGTACCTCAGGCTTTTCGGGCGACCATGCTTTCCCCCGGGCCTATACTTAAACTGAAAGTCAAACTGTTGTAGGAAGGTAATCCACCTAGTCAGACGACCGTGGACATCATTAAGGCCCTTGAGTGAAGTGAGTGGATTGTGATCAGTCACAAGGGTAAAGTGGAAGCCATACAAGTAGGGGTAAAACTCCTTAACAGCAGCCACAACTGCTAGGGCTTCCCTCTCAACAGTGGAGTAATTACGTTCTGCCTTGTTTAGTTGTCGGCTCCAATACCCAATCACCCGCTCCACCCCCTCTTGAACCTGACTGAGAACTCCACCAATAGCCCTCTCTGATGCATCAGCGTGGACAATGAAGGGTAAGGTGAATACTGGGTACGTTAAAATAGGGGGAGAGGTCAATCGCTGTTTCAGGTCATCAAAAGCCTGCTGACATGCAGCATCCCATTGAAAACCCTTAGTGTTCTTCTTTGTCAGCTTGTATAGGGGCTCAGCAATCTGTGAGTAGTTCTTCACAAGTCTTTGGTAGTAATTGCTCAAGCCAAGAAACTCCCTCAGCTGCTTCTCATTGCTGGGCGCTGGGAAGGCGAACACAGCCCGAAGCTTGTCAGGGTCCGGTGAAATACCACCTTGAGATACGATGTAACCCAGGTAGTGCACCTCTTTGCAGGCAAATTTGCATTTGCTCCCTTGCAGTTTTATTCCAGCCTTTCTGATCTCTTTCAAAACATTTGATAGACGCTGCAGATGTTCCTGGAAGGTCTGGCTGAAAACAATTATATCATCAAGATATATGAGGCACTGCTCGGGAGATATCCCTGCTAGGACACAATCCATGAGCCTCTGAAATGTTGGTGGGGCATTGGTCAGACCAAATGGCATCACATTGAACTCATAATGGCCAAATGGCGTTGAAAAAGCGGTCTTCTCCTTGGCATCCTCTTCCAACTCAACTTGCCAATAACCTGAAGCCAGGTCTAATGTAGTGAAGTATTGTGCACCTGCTAATGCATCCAAGGTGGCATCAATCCGTGGCAGTGGGTAGGCATCTCGCCGAGTCATGGAATTGACTTTGCGATAATCCACACAGAATCTCCATACCCCATTCTTCTTCCTCACGAGGACTGTGGGGGATGACCAAGGGATGCTACTTGGCCTCACTACCCCCTGATTCAACATCTTTTGCAACTCCTCTTTCACTGCTGCTTTCAGAGCCTCTGGCATATGTCTCAGTTGTTGCTTTACTGGCGGTCCGTCAGTCTGTATGGCATGTTTCACCACACTGGTACGTCCTAGGGCTCCAGTAGGAGAAGCAAATGAATGACACAAGAAAACGTTTCAGTTCCTGTATTTGGACACTACTCAAGTTAGATGAGTCCAGGTCTATGTTCAGCGACTCTGGCAATGTGGTTTCAGGGCTGGTGCCTTCTTCTGTGACTGTGCAAATAGCATGGCTAGGTGTGAATACTCCCAACCTTGTGCCCTGATGGATTTTTACAGGCTCAGGATTTGCATTTAGTACCTGCATCAGAACCTCCCCTTCTGACGAGACCTGGCTGCCCATTGTCTACAGGTTCCACCAGTCCAGTATCTACTCCCGCTAAATTAGTGTGATCCGCAAGCATGGCACACAGCAAATGGACACTACGTCCTGCCAATTCAAGGGTGGTTGGAGCCACTACTGCAATTGAAGAGGAACATGAGTGGCTTGCCCTGGTTGGTGCAGCCTCTGCTGCTGTTGTCACCTGATAGCCCCTGTTACCTAGTGAAAGGGGGACCTGGGTCCTAGTCTCCCTGCCTAGTGACAGAGTAGCACACTTACAGTCAATAACAGCCCCATACGCTGCGAGGAAATCAGCTCCTAGGAGACAACCTACTGTTAGGTCCTGGACCACAATGAAGGGATGAATGGCACTAAATGTTGCACTCTCAGTCAATGCGTCGACATTGAGCCTTGACACCTTTGGCACGCATATCAGGAACCGGTCATAGAGGCCATCATCCTCAGCGATGATCAGCGGCAACACTTTGCTGATGAAGGGGTTTGGTTGTACAAAGCCAAAGATGCAGGCATGTGTCTTTGCAACAGTCTCCCAGTGCAGAGTATTTCCTTGACCTGTGGATGCAGATGGAGGCATATGCAATGCTTGTGGCATGCCACAGGACAGACGGCCTATATTATGCCATTGCAACAGTAATAGATGCTTGGGAATGTGTCGGTCCGGTGGGAAGTGTTGCATTGGTTTACGAGAAGCTATTCCGCTTGCTGTGCATACGAATGGTGCAAGCAGGAGTTGCAACATTGGCAATGGATTGGGTAATGTGAAAGTGCACAGTGTGTAGTGCCAGTGCTAAGGGCTCACATGTGACCCAGATAGTCAAATTGGTATAACCCTGTTGGCTGTGCACCTGTAGAGTGGATTATGACTTAGTGATGTGCCCAGTGTACCTGTGGTTCTGGTCCAGGAACCAGTATCAAAAAGTATGCAGAAGAGGTGCCAGTCGGCGATGGCCTCTGCATTCCTTTTGTCCAGACTTTCTAACAGGCCAGCAATTTCATCAGAGGCAAACATCACACGACCACTGTTTGCTATCAGCTGTCTGCGGAAGCCTTCACGTGTGAAGTCATCCACAAGAACTTGCTGTGTTCAGGAGCCAAAAACTGTGTCTAGTGGATGCTGCACAGCTAATTGTAGACACTGTGTCTTACCGGAACCTGCACAGGGCAAACAAGTTGACAGGCTCCTAATAGCCTGGCAGGGGTCCAACAGAGGTGTCTGGTCCCATTGCAGCAGCAGCTGTTACTTACAGGCCAAGGAGGGCAAATTCAGGTGGTGCATTTGCAGCCCTGGCGAGGGTTATGATGCAGGTCTTCAAAGGGTCTCCAAGAGCACCTGTCCAGGGGAAGTCTTCCTCCTTGGCCTCTAACACGGCCTCTTTAATAGATTGGTGCATTGCACCATTGTCAACAGCACTTAGTCGTTTAGCCATCACTGAATGGGCCGAAGCACTGAAACTACAAACTACACTGGTGCATGGTAGTTGCTGGTTTTTATCTAAACCACCAATTGACATAGTGTACATACCTGTGGCCATGCCATGGTCACCAAGCAGAGCAGTGTACACAAAGATTATATTATCTGCTAGCACACATAGTTACGCAGACCTCACAGTGCAATGTGATGCCCTGTTCTGCTAGCAACTGGATATGGACTTACTGCAGTAACGCTGCGGGGCACATGTGAAGTGCACATGTGAAAATAATGCTACACATCACCGAAAGAAATGTGTGAAGGGCAGAAGTGGCTGTACATATGTGCAGCTGAGATGTGGCTGTAAGTACGTAGCTATGGGAGTTGCAGACAGATGCTGCAGTTCCATGGAGACACATGCTTAGCGATGGAGCGGCAGCATCTGTTTCAGGCTTATTGGCCCATCATCAGTGCAACGCACCCTTCTTTCCCTATCGTCCACCACATGGTAATGTCAGAGGTGTTAGTCTGGTGTGCTGCTCATATCGGCATAGGCTGGATACAGGCAGCAACAAAATATAGTTTATTCCTGCATACACAAACACTGTGTCTGCGCATTGTAGATCCTTGCATGGATCTATGCATAGGCCCGCTCCCCCCGCCTCCCTTTCCTGGTGACACATACAGAGCCTCCAATGCAACAGGTGTGCGCACAATTACATGTTTGCAGACCAGTGGCGGCGAGAGGCACGCCATCACCAGACAACATGGTATATGAGACTGCCAGGCAGAAGGAACACAGGTGGCTGAGAGACATATGGAGAGCATAATACTGTTGTGAGACTGCCTGTATGCTGCTGTAGAAAGAAACTGCTATATAGGGCCAAAGTAGGCTGCGACAATTGGTAGCCTGTGCACACAAGTATAGGGGGGGGGACATTCCAGGAAGCCAACAATGTGGTGCGCTGTTAGCCACAGGCAGGCTGTACCAGATTGTGGGGAGAAGTTCAACTCCAATAAAATCTGCAAGCCTGAATATGGCAAATGTGCCACTTCCTGTAAACAACTTGGAATATCTGGTGCCGTACTACACGTGGGCACTGCCCTACACCTCAATAGCGAAATGGCTCACATCTAACGAAGGTACTATAAGGAGTCCATTGCTGGGGAGAGGTTAGCATATACACGTGAAGCAATGTGAATGCATTTGCCCACACTGCGGTCCAGGGACATTGCCTTTTGCGCAAAGGGAATTTGCCTTCAAGCTGCAGGATGGCACATTCTTGCGATACTACTGCTTTGAGAAAATGGCGGAGCTGAAGGCCGCTGTGAAGAAGCATGTGCCTGTCACAATTAGTGTGGGGCAGTGTACAGTGAGCAGGTAAGGTTTGAGGCAGTCATCAAGAAACACAAATGTTGGGTTCCACATTGGAGGCCACAGATGTAGAAGGTTAATCACCACAGCCACAAGAATGTCAGCTATAAGTAAGTAACACCTGCTAGTCATAGTGAACATGTTGTTAGCACATGTGAGCACCAAATGTGGAATAAGGCAGGGGGGCATGGTGAAGCAGCAAACATGCAGGAGTCCCCACCCCCTTGCTTGTTGGCAACAGCAAGGCTTGCCTGTCCAACCACAGGAATGGCAGCTGCATTTCTATCTGGTAGCCACCAACCAGCTGGTGGACTAGATAACAAACAAATATGCATGGGAGGAGGTCACTAAGAAGCAGATGTGTTGGAGGTCCACATTGAGGCCTCACTGAAGGTTAATCATGACTGCCACAAGAATGTCAGCTTTATAAGTAAGCAACACCTGCTAGCCTTAGTAAACATGTTGTTACTTGTATACTGCTAATACTGTATTGCCTTGTAGATAAAGGACCACAAGAATTGCAGCCTTCTCCCTGTCACCAGGCAGCTGCCTGTGGTGGACCAGTAATGAACCAGATGCATTAGGCTGCTTGTGTTGTCTGCACCATCTATAATAGTGCAGTAGATATAGAGGCTATGTACATGCATGCAGCATCTCTGGGTAACAAGGACCAGCCTCGCGGATTTGAATTCTGGGCAAAGACACACTGATGTCGGAGCAGCAAATGCATGCATGCCCTGAGTAGTACCATATAGTAGTAGTATAGTACCACACTCCTATGCCAGGATTGGAAGTGCACACTACTGCGTATAACATTGTTTTGTATATATGCAATATATATATAGAAAGTATATAATAGGTGTCAGTGAAGGCATAAGAACAGGACGACGATATAAGTCACATTGATGTTTACTGTCGCATTTATCATTGCTAAGTGTTGAGCACGAACAGACACATGCACGCACACACAAACGTATAGCCCTGTGTACAGACTAATAATCAGCAATATGTACAGGCTCATTCCACAGCTGTACATTGCTGCCAGCAACCCCATATAGCTATGTACCAAAGTTCATACGGCGCTGCACACACAGATGGGCAATTTACTGCAGAGAATGCTTGTAGCCAATGATTCCATACATACTGGCAAGTTGATGGACATACATAAGCGCAGGCACACACCAAAATCTCTTCATGCACAAGTGAACACACATACAGACACGTATATACCAGGGCACACCTGGGTACACACGTACACACACAAGAACTGCGGCATAAAAACTGCACAAAAACATTACAGCCTACCTCTGCCATACAGCCATTAGACAATGCATGCCAAGGAACAGCTGAAAGAGGGTTCATTTCCTGCCTTCCTGAAGTAAATAACACAGCATGCACAACCTACAACCAGTGCTCGCTTGGGGAAGGGTTGGGGGCAGGGCCCCCGCAATGTGGAGGGCCTTACAGCACCGCACACAGGCTCCCTTCCTTCCTGCACCTAAATGTGCCGCTACATAGACAGCCGCCCGCCATCTAGGCCCTGTACTCTTGTGCATACTTACCTGGTAGTGTTTGTTATTCATGTCTTCCACACTCTGTGTTGATTAAAACCATGCAGCTCCTTCAGCCTTGCACGTTTCAGTTGCTGGGAGGTGGAGGAGGTGTTTGATGAAACTGAGAGGAGGAACAGCAGAATTGGGGGTTGAGACTGGAAGATGGCATGGTGTGAGAAGAGAAGAGAGAATATGCAAGAATTGTAGAAGTGGAGAGGTGGAAGATGTTAAACATGTGGTGATGAGATGCACATATGGGGAAGAGGAAAGGGAGAAGTTGGAGGAGTTGATGAATGGGAGGGTAGAAGGATGGCAGGGTATGGATGACGAGGTTAGAGTGATGGTTGTAATGGACAGAACGTGCAGAGATGAAGCTGTTGGAAGAGCAGTAGAGAGAATATGGCTGAGGCGTTTTACAACACATGGGCCCCATCCCTAAACCCCAATCCCTACCTAACCCATATTAGCTGCTATGCTGTTATTGACTAGATACCATCAAGGGGTGACAGAAAGGGTCATGACTCGAACCTGCCAGCCATAGTTACCATCAGGGTTGGCGGCAAGGGTCATGACTCAAACCTGCCAGCCATAGTTGTAGTGTATGTTTCTGACATATGACTATCATCATTGTGTTGGCATGTAGAGGTTTTCCTAGTCTGCATGTGTATGGTTTTACTGCCACGTGTATTTCATGTATGGCTTACTGTACGCATGCTCAGTGTTGTAGTAGGACCTCGTGCTTGTTGTAGCAGCAACGTGAGTTGTGTTATTGTCATTGAGTTACTGTTACGGTGATCAGTTGTCGTTCACGGCGTTCGCGTGCCTGCCGAGGGACCCACGACACTACAGTGGCGACGAAGGTGGGATCTTGTCTGAATCAGTATCGTTGGAAGCCGTCTTTACAGAGTTATCATGGCAGGCGCTGTCGGCGGGAGGCTGGAAGCCTTCAACCCAGACCTGGAGTCGATCACTGTGTATTTGGAGCGCGTGGAATTATATTTTTGCGCGAACGAAGTGAAGCGTGAGAAGCAGGTTCCCGTTTTCTTGAACTTGCTCGGCCGGGAGACATACGCGCTGTTGCGAAACTTGGTCTCTCCCGTGAAGCCGGCGGAGAAAAGCCTGAACGAGCTGATGGACGCGCTAAGGGGGCATTTTGAGCCGAAGAAACTGGTGACGGCGGCCCGGTTTCAGTTTCATCAGCGGCAGCAGCAGGCAGGTGAGTCAGTGTCTACTTACCTTGCTGAATTGCGGAAGATGGCGGTCCCCTGTGAGTTTGGGGATTCCTTGTCGGAGTGCTTGAAGGATCGCCTGGTGTGTGGGCTCAGAAACGAGGCCCATCAGAAGAGGTTGCTCTCGGAACCAGAGCTAACCTTGGACAAGGCACAAGCGATTTGCCAAAGTCTGGAGACAGCAGAGTTGAACGCCCAGACTTTGCGGGGTAGTGACCCCATGCTGAAGCAACTATCCCAGGATAGACGCCAGAGAATGCATGCACAGTCTCAGAGACGAGGAAAGACCCCTCCTCACAATGCACAACGCGTCCGGGAATGTTTCCGTTGTGGGGGACCTGACCATGTGGCAGCCAACTGTCGGTTTGCAGAGTACGTGTGCCGTAAGTGCAATAAGAAAGGGCATCTCGCCAGGGTGTGTCGCTCCCAGAAGTTTGCTAGCAGGAATGGAAAGGTGTCAGGTGCAGGGGCACAAGCACACCAGTTGACCTCGGCAGATCCAGGATCAGAGGAGGAGCAGCCCTTGCATCGCCTGGAACAGCACAAGGCATCACCTATCAAGGTGAATGTCCAGGTCAATGGAGTGCCAGTATCCATGGAGCCGGACACAGGAGCAGCGGTATCAGTGATGTCGCAGCAGCAGCAGAAGGAACTTTTCCCCACAGCCCAGCTTCAGCCGTCCAAGGTCATCCTACGCACGTATACTGCACAGAGCGTGGGCGTGGTGGGAACCTTGCCAGTCAAGGTAGTATACGAGGAACAAGAGAAGGACTTGTCTCTGTTCATTGTGCAGGGGAAGGGGCCTGCCCTGTTTGGACGGGATTGGCTTGCCAGCATCAAGCTGAGGTGGCCATCCATCGCCTATCACTCAGTGGGAGGCATGAATCTTGAAGAACTGCTACGACAGTTTGGAGAAGTGTTTCGTCCGGAGCTTGGAACGTCACAAACCCCACCAGTTCACCTGTCGGTGAAGGAACACAGTCAGCCAAAGTTTTTCCGGCCAAGACCAGTGCCCTTTGCGATCAAGGATGCACTGGCACGAGAGTTGGAGCCCTGGAAGATGTAGGTGTGCTCACCAAGGTGGAGTTTAGTCGTTGGGCTACTCCCATAGTACCAGTCCCCAAGAAGGATGGGACATTCCGCATCTGTGGTGACTTCAAGGTCACCGTGAATCCAGCTTTGGAAGTAGACCAACACCCCATCCCAAAGCCAGAGGACATCTTTGCTTCCCTGTCTGGTGGCCAACGCTTTAGCACACTGGACTTGACACAGGCATACCAGCAGCTTGTACTGGATGAGGAGTCCAAGGAGCTGGTGACAATTAATACCCATTTGGGGTTGTATCGCTTCAACCGCCTTCCTTTTGGTGTGGCTTCTGCGCCAGCCATTTTTCAACGAACAATGGACCAGTTGCTCCATGGTCTTTCCGGGGTGATGTGCTACCTGGACGACATCATTGTCACTGGGGCAGATGACCAGGAGCACTTGACCAACCTAGCCGAAGTTCTGGGGAGACTTCGTGCAAAGGGTTTTCGATTGAAGAAGGAGAAGTGCCACTTCTTCAAGCCCGTAGTGGAGTACTTGGGGCATCTCATTGATGCACAAGGGCTACACACGACACCCAGCAAGCAGCAAGCCATAGTAGAGGCCAGAGCTCCTACGAACATCACCGAGCTGCGCTCATTCCTAGGATTGGTGAACTACTATGGCCGTTTCATCCCCAATCTGGCTACAGTGCTACATCCATTGAACCACATGCTGCGCAAGGGAGCTTGTTGGAACTGGACCCAGCAGTGCCAGAAGGCTTTCCAGGAGATCAAGGAGATCTTAGGTTCTCCTCGAGTACTTGCTCACTACAATCCATCATTACCCCTGACCTTGGCAGCAGATGCATCTGCGTATGGAGTAGGAGCAGTCATCTCGCAAACCTACCCAGATGGTACTGAACGCCCGATAGCCTACGCCTCGCGCACACTCACACAGAGTGAGAAGAACTATGCACAGTTGGAGAAGGAAGCATTAGCATTGGTGTTCGGAGTCAAGCGCTTCCATCAGTTCTTGTATGGGCGAAAGTTCACCTTGTTCACAGATCATAAGCCACTCACCACCATCTTGGGCCCATACAACAGCATCCCCACCCTCGCAGCTGCACGCTTGCAAAGGTGGGCTCTCATCTTGTCTGCGTACACGTATGAGATCCGTTTCAGACGCACAGAAGAGCATGCCAATGCAGACTGTTTGTCCCGCTTGCCACTCATCTCCTCCCCTGGGCCTGAACGATCGGTTGAAGCAACCTGCTTCAATCTGGGCCAAGTTCATGCCCTCCCCGTTACAGCAGCCACGTTGAGTGAGTGTTCACGGCAGGATCCTTTGGTGAGTCGTGTGATGCAGTTTACACGCAGAGGTTGGCCTGCCACAGTAGCCACAGAACTGAAGCCATATCACACTCGACGCCACGAGCTGACGGTAGAGGGTCAGTGTTTGCTTTGGGGAATTCGGGTGGTGGTTCCTCGGAAGCTGCGGCAGCGACTCTTGGAGGACTTGCATCGCGACCACGGAGGGGTGGTGAGAATGAAGTCTCTGGCTCGCAGTGTGATGTGGTGGCCTGGAATGGACGCAGACATTGAAGCACTTGCTAAGGCATGTACTTCCTGTAAGGCAGTGAAGAGTGCACCCAGCCAGGCACCACTGCACCCGTGGCGGTGGCCTGAATTTCCGTGGCAGCGTATTCACATGGACTTTGCTGGCCCCTTCCGTGGGAAGATGTTTATGTTGCTGGTTGATGCTCATTCCAAGTGGCCAGAGATCTTGGAAATGACTTCCACAACGGCTGACAGCACCATTGCAACTCTCAGACGTGTGTTCGCTGCATTTGGCTTACCAGAACAACTGGTGACAGACAATGGTCCCCAGTTTGTGTCACGCGAATTTGCTGATTTCGTGCAGGGCAATGGAATCAAGCACATCCGCACTGCACCATACCATCCATCATCCAACGGGGCTGTGGAGAGGTTGGTTCAAACCTTCAAGCAGGCAATGAAGGCGGGTGAGTGCAGGGGGTTGTCCTTGCAACACCAGTTGCAAAGCTTTTTGATGTCGTACCGCAGTACACCTCATGCCACGACCGGACAATCTCCAGCATCATTATTCTTGGGTCGTCCCATCCGCACACGCTTTGACCTGTTGCGCCCTGAGTTGGGAAGGAAGGTGAGAGGAGAACAAGCCAGGCAGAAGCAGAGGTATGATGCACATACTCGATTTCGCGAGTTTGCAGTGGGGGACAAAGTGATGATTCGTGATGGCCGGGATAAGTCACAGTGGAGGCCTGGTACAGTCATGGAGAAAAGAGGACCCGTGTCGTATCAGGTGGAGTTGGAGTCTGGCGTGATTCAGCACAGGCATGTCGACCATCTTCGTGAGTGGGTACCAGCACGTGTAACCAATGCTGGTCCACCTGTAGTAACAGCCTCGGCATCTGATCATTCAGTCATATCAACACCAACACCTGCTTCATTGGCTGAAACCCCCAGTGATGTCCCCCATGAACAATCATTCTCGGAGAACACTCCTGCAGAATCACCACACGTTTCACAGGAGATTCCGCCTCCTGTTACAACCACCGAGTCAGCGGGGGCGCATCGTCGCTATCCCCGGCGCCACCGTTACCCAGTTGACAGATATGGTTTTTCTTAATTGAGTTGTAGGGCTATATTCTTGTGTTATATTTAGCATTGTCTCTATAAGGGGGAGGGAGTGTAGTGTATGTTTCTGACATATGACTATCATCATTGTATTGGCATGTAGAGGTTTTCCTAGTCTGCATGTGTATGGTTTTACTGCCACGTGTATTTCATGTATGGCTTACTGTACGCATGCTCAGTGTTGTAGTAGGACCTCGTGCTTGTTGTAGCAGCAACGTGAGTTGTGTTATTGTCATTGAGTTACTGTTACGGTGATCAGTTGTCGTTCACGGCGTTCGCGTGCCTGCCGAGGGACCCACGACACTACAATAGTTACCATCAAGGTTGGCAGTAAGGGTCATGACTCGAACCTGCCAACCATAGTGACCATCAGCACTGGCAGCTAGGGACATGATTGATACAGCATGCAGAGAGGAACGAAGCGGTTGGAAGGGCATGAAGAGAATGTTATTAAACCCACACCTCAATTCGTTGATTCTTTGTTATTCTGCTATTTTGACATTATAATTCATAATTCATTATTCATTATTAGAGTGCACCATGTGCCACAGCACACTAGGGCCTCAGTGCCCCATGCAGCACTATATAGGAGTAAGAAAATAAATAAGATGACGTCAGTAATCAGTCCACATTGCGATAGTCATATCATTCAGGATCTGGTTGAGGGATGGGAACCACTATCTATGTAAACCTCTTCTGCCATACTCTCTCCATAGCTCTCCTTACTGCTGGATCTGTACATGCTTTGTCCATTGCTACTGCCACCCTCTCATTCTCCTCCATGCTCAGCCATCCTTCCACCCTCTCATCCATTAGCTCCATCAACTTCCCCCTTTCCTCTTTCACATGTGCACACCTCATCACCAAATGCTCCACATCCTCTACCTCTCCACTCTCACAGCACTTACATATTCTCTCCTGTCTCTCCAAACCACGCCATCTCCCAGTTTCAATTCTCAGTTCAGCCGTTCCTCCTCTCAACTTTGCCAACATTCTTCTCTGCCTCTTACTGTCAACCTCTACACATCGAGCCTTACATTCATAATCCATTAACCTTCCAATCATTCCCAGTTTTGATCGTCCCCTGGCTTCCTCCCTCCAAACCTCTCTCACCTTCCTCCATGCTATAGCCTTCAAAGCCAGCTTCACTTCCCTCATCGTCAACCCACTCAGGGTCTCCACATTTAGCTCCTTCCACCCAAATACCTCCAAACTCTGCCATAAATCTTTCACCCACTTCACTTTACTGCCTAGCTCTAGTGCTGCAATCATCACTGTCTTCACCAATCTGCCATCGGCCATTCTCATCACCTGCACCCAAAACTCCATACTTCTTTTCATTGCTTCCCACTTCACTGGCAGCATGTTCATCTCAAACTGTAGAGAGACCAGTGGATGCAGTCTCCCCACTCCTAAAAAGATCCTTGCTGCCCTCATTTGCACATTTTCCACTGGCCTCAGCTGCCCTCCACACCCCCATACTTCTGCCCCATACAGTAATACCGATTCCACTAGCATCTCCATTAGCTTCATAAAGGTAGACCCTTTAACCTCACCCACTGCGGCCCTGCACCTTCTGAGCCAGTCACCTAGTGCTCTTGTCCCAGCCTTAGCCCTCTCCTCTGCCATTCTCGCACTCTGCAGGTGCTCATTGACCACACACCCTAGGTACTTGTATTCTTCAACTACTTTGACTTCATCACCACCAACATAGAACTTCACTTCCGTCCTCTTCACCCCCTTCTTCCTCACATGCATCACTCCACATTTCTCCACATTAATTTCTACTGCCCACTCACTACACCATTCAGCCAAGGTATCCAACCCCCGTCTCATCGATCTCTCATCCTCCGCTAAAATCACCGCATCATCTGCATATAGTAACAGTGGAATTACCTGACTCCCACATTTCACCCCAACCTCTGCTTCTTTCAATTTGTACACCAGAGAGTTCACATATAGCGAGAACAGCAGAGGCGATAGAATACACCCCTGTCTCAGACCGGATGATACTCCGAAGGGTTCACTACACTTTTCTCCCACCTTCACCTCACAACTCACATCCGAATACACAGCTTTCAAGAAGGTTGTGACTCTACCTCTGATTCCCATTTTCTCCAGACAACCCCACAGCTTCCCTCGATCCACTCTATCATAGGCCTTCTTAAAGTCAATAAAACCTGCCAACATCCCTCTTTTAGTCACTGCTTTGACTTGACCCAGCAACACCAGAGTCAACAGTTGGTCCCTGCGTCCCCTCCCTTTTCGAAACCCTCCTTGTTCTTCAGCCACCAGATTTCTTTCTTCGACCACGTGCCTCAACCTTCCCTGTATGACGCTGCACATTGCCTTGTATGCCACTGGCACTAACGATATTCCCCGGAATTCATCTGTCTTACAAACGCCACTTCTCCTTTTCTTTGCAATGGGTACCACTGTGCTTCTCCTCCATTCTGACAGGATCATTCCATACTTCCAGCACCAATTAAACAAGGTGACCCAGAAGTCTACCAGGACTTTGCTATCAATCATCTCCGCCGTCAGTCCATCACTACCTGGAGCAGCCTTTCGCTTCAGTCCAGCCAGGGCCTGAACCACTTCTTCTCTTGTCATAGCCTCATTCAAAAGTTCAAACCCACTGCCTACCTCCTCTTCCCCATCATTTCCCTCAACTTCTGACCTTCCACCTTCATTCAGGACCCTCTCAAAATGTCTCCTCCACACCTCTACTGCTTCCTTACCCTGCCTTATTACACCCATCTCATCATACACCTTGCCAATGTCACTCCTCTTTTTCCGACCATCTGTCAGGCCCAACTTCCTCACTACTGACCACCATCTCCTGGGGCTCCTTATCAAGCTTTCAAGCTCATTTTGCCTCCTCTCTTCAGCACTTCTTTTGGCTTTGCCTACTGCCTTTTTATAAGTCCTTCTCTTCTCCACATACTCTCTCTTTTTCTCCCTCTTTGCATCCTTATCGCCACATTTCAACCACTCTCTCTCTGCCCCATGGAAGGCCTTCCGCAGCTTCCCAATCTCTTTGGTGAACCACTGTTGCCTACTCTTGCCACTCCTCACCTTAACCTGCACCAGTCCCCCTCTCATCATTTTCACCAATTCCTCATATACTTCATCAATAACCACCTTGTCCTCCCCCGCTGCCACCACTCTCTCCTTCAACCTCCTCACCCCTTCAGCTTCACTTTCCAGGTACCTCTCTGGGACCCTGTACCTCTTTTCCACACCATTTTCCACTACCTCCTCCTCTCTCTCATCAACACAATCCACTCCAATCTCCCAAGACAGCAGGGAGTGATCTGGAATTCTGGTGACCACCCCCTTGCACCCCATCTCCTCCACGCTTTCTGACATGGTTGTGACTTTAAAGCTCTCAATCAAACTGAATTTTTCATTTTCCACCAAACAATAATCAACCACCGAGCAACCCTTGCCAGACACACATGTATAGGCATCCCTACCCTTTCTACCGTTCACCACAACCATGTTCACACCTTTCAGGAAGTCTACAAAATCTTCACCTTGATTGTTTCTCACTACATCAACCACCTCCCGCGGTGGCACACCCTCACTGTGCACATCCAGAGTGCCACATCTCGCATTAAAATCCCCACAGATTATCAGTGGACCCTGTGAGCCAAACTTCTCCACCTGTTCTGCCAGCAGCTGCAAGGTTTCTTCAGCTCCCCGTCCACAGCTCGAGGACTCAGGTGGAATGTAGCACACTGCTAGCGTCAGCATCTCCTCATTTTCTTGGCTTAGCCTCACCCATAGCACATCTTCCACATCAGTGTCCAGGACTTCCACTATACACCTCTCCAACACTTCTTCACGCACCAACAACCCAACTCCACCAGACCCCCTCACTGCCTTCCTATGCAGGCTCCTACGATTTCTGCCAAACCACCTGCAGCCGTCCACAACAATCTCCTCCTCTCCTTTCAACCATGTCTCTACCAGTGCCATCACATCCGGTCTGTAGAAATCTATATGTATATATCAGTGCTGCATGGGGCAGTGATGCCCTAGTGTGCCTTGGCACATGATGCACTTAAATGATATGATATGATATGATATGATATAGCTACCATCACAGGCCTATATTCTGCGAAGAGCCGTGAGATTGCCCAACTAGCCAGCTAGCATGAATCCCGCACGCAGAGCATCATAGCTACCGCATCCGGTCATTCGAGTACGAGACTAAACTTTCCGCGGCGTCAGCCATGTTTGCGGAAGTTGGGGGTGGGTACCTGGACCGATTACCCTTTCCGCGGCCATTTTGTTAACGGAAGTGATGGGCTACGAGACTATATAGGCAAACAGGAACGTGAAACACGAAAAATTGCTGCTAGGCAAGACAATACATCGAGGTTTCCGGTTTCCTAGTGTTCTTTGGAGCTATCATATTTGACAGTGGAAAAGTAGAAGCTATAATGCCTGGTCCGGCCAAGCTTTTCATTCGTTCAATCCCTATCGCAATAACTCTACTGGTACTATTGTACGTCCTCTTCCATCATTACATCGGTGAGCAATACATTAAATATTAGGTACCGTCAGTATGTGTGTATTGGTTTATGAGTGCATACTTTCAGGAACTGGTCACCCAATATATGTCAGCGCAAACTATTTTCACTACTGTAGCAGCCCATATAGAATCTACTACGTACCTGGAAAGCAGTCTCTGTCACCGTCTATACACATTGGCAGAATCACCAATTATTATACAGTGTAAAACCATAGAGCTATCTACACATTTGAAGATGGACACAGTACGGCGATCGTTCGCAGTTGTAGTCGCCTTTTCCCAGCTAAAGTGTGCGTGGCAGCATACAAAAATAGTCGCGCGCGCGTAGCCAGGCGGTATGTCTACCCGATTACTATTAAAGCTAGCTGGGCCTGTACCTTCTTGAAAGAAACGCGCTACTCCTGTAAGACGTTTGCAGAATGAGTACTGTCAGGTATCCGCTAAAGACATGCGACGGCGTATAATACTGAGAAGGATTCATCCACCGTCAAAGATCCGACAAGCCTTTAGTCTCGTCCAGACCCATCCTCCATTTTATATCGGGCGAGAAAAAATGGCGGATGGGTCTGGGCATAGATTATCTAAACTACGCAACCTCGGATTGGAATGAAGTATTGCATACTTTGCGGTGTTACGACTACGCGCGACTTGTGTATAAATTGTTGCGCAACGTCACTTCCTGTGTGACAATGTGTGTTGTATTCTTGAAGGGGTGAAGAAAGGTGTCCTCAAAACTCTCTTCCACACTAAGCAAGAGGACATATTTCTTACCCTTGTAGCTTGTCACGCAATAGAACACGAGCCAAAGTAACGCAAGAAAGTGCCTTTACAGCATCGAAGCGTAAATTCGACCAGCCTCAAAGTCGCCTCTAAAACAGGGATACGTAGATCTTGTGTACCAAGTAGTGCAACAGTCTCGGCCCATAGCATCATGGATGCACCGTCAATGGAATCGTCACGACCTCCTGCGTGCATTGGTATGGTTATCTGATACAATCCGTAGCAGCGCGCTTCCAAATCGGACGATTTGTCTTCGAAACTGGTAAAAATCCAGTCCCTCTAAGGTGGAACGGCTAACTCAGTCATCTTACGGCCGACGCTCGTCAGGTTTTTGCTACTGGGTATATGAAGGGTCTCTACGTGCCGTAGTCAGCCATTTTAGGTCCGTATAACACTAGTAACGGAGATATACGGGCGCAAAGGGTGACCAATTTCTGTTGGCAGGCAATGCTGGTACCACCCTAAGGCATTGCCTGTTAACTGCAACAAAGGCAATTGTTATCATAACAGAGGTGTGAACTATGAATGTAATTATACACTGATAGCACACTGCACTGCTTGAGTAATCATGCTATGCTGTGCCTCCTTGGCTGCATTCAGTAGTTGTCTCTACAGAGACCCTACTTAAGAATGAAATGGTTTTCATAGGCAGTACTCTTTTTTTCTAGGATGCAGAGGAACTTAGACCATAGTGCCACCTGAAACAAGTGCTGTCTGCCTTTCTGCGCAGGTAGACGCGATATCACGTCGTACGTAGATCTTCTTATGTAAGACTGCGCACAAGGATTGAAGCTCAGCGCTCAACTGTAGAAGAAACCTCGATCTGCTGCCTTATCACACGATGTCGAGGGAGTATTTCACTAGCGATTTTTTTGTAGAAGAATAGAGGTGAACGAATCCAATAGAAAAAATCTTCAGCAGTCGATAGGGAAACGGCCATGGAGCTACATATACGATAGAGCGCTGAAGTTTTAAATAATGTACGATCCGAACAGCTGAACCACGGAACACGTGTAGCCGGAAATTGCGTCACCAGAAAACCGGAAAAATACAACACACAGGGGTGCGTGGGCGGATTCCAATCCTGGTTGCGTAGTTTAGATAATCTATGGTCTGGGTACGAGACTACGAGCCTTCCAACAATTTCATTAAGCGCATTATTGGGTAAATATATATAGTGATGCCTTTGATGAGACAAGGACAATGATATGGGGCCAGCGAATGAGCCAAGGGGACAAAGGTAAAACACGGTCAGTTCTCTAGACAAATTGTTGACATTGTTCCTAGTGGCTTATCCCTGTACCCCAATCATTCATTCGTACCTTGGTACTAGTGGAGAGGGATGGGTTTGTCAGAATGGTATCCTTGTCAGTATGCAGGAAATGAAGTGTGCCTTTTAAATTGAGGACACAGCATTTATCCAGAAATGTTGGCACAAAAAACAGCGTTCTGTACAGGTAGCTGGGTAATCCTGTATAAAACTAGGCCTTACGGCCATTACCACAATTTTCTTCATACCCCATGTCACCTCTGCCATTTCCTCTTCAATCTCAAGCACTCTCTGCCTTGGCTCTCCTGCCTTAACATTGCGATGGCCCATTTTCTATATCTCGCAAACAGCCATTCTTGAATTCATTGAAAGCCCATTTCCATATCTGTGTGTTCAGGTGTTAAGCAGAAACATGTGACATGTTCTGTACTTCAATGTACCTTTTTGTAGTATATAATATATGTAACAGCTTTAATTAGCATGATTTAACATCTACATCACTGTAATTGGTTATAATAGCAATAATATGAAACCTTAATCCTGTTTCAAGTTCTCCTTTCAGTTATCTATATTGCAATTATATTTCATTCATGTAGATGGATCAATAGCTGTCTCATTTCAAGTACCTGAGAGTTCACATCTCACACCAACACTGACACCACTGTCAACAAAGACGGCACTGTCAACAAAGAAACGACTGACACTATCAACTACAACGACATCACCCTCAGCAACGACAACGCTGACATTTCCATCCCTAGCACCAGAGTGGGCATGGTTTGGTAGTGACTGTAGTGGTTTAGGTCTTGGCACTTTTCGGACAGATGTGATACCGCCAGCAGTTATTGCAAAGGCTTCTTTGCCACAGCCAGTGATTGCTGGTGTGAAATGTTTCACTTTTTTTGTTGGATTTGGACGTAGTGGGAGTACTCTTGTTGGAGCCCTCTTGGATGCTCACCCAAATATTGTTCTTGGCACAGACTACCAATTGTTCCTCAAATGGCCACAATGGCGAAGCAGCCACCGGGATATATTTTATCTATACACTGCTCTGTATCAATTTTCGATAAAATTTGCAGATTTCTTCCGCACTAACAAGGGAAAAGGATATACCTTTAACATGAAGGAAGGTTACAACGGTCGTTATAACAAGTCAATTTTAGTCATTGGAGAGAAAGAAGCTGCTACCGCTACTACTCAATACATTAATGAACATCAACAGTGGATGCGAACCTTCAAAGAGCTGCAAGATATAGTGAAAGTGCCCATTAAAGTTGTTCAGGTAAGTATATCCATTACTCAATTTTCAGTACAACTGTTATTCAAAGCAGGTATAACATCATTATAGGAGCATGCTGAGTGAGCCCCACATTTGTATAGTGGTTTGGTGGGTGCCAATATGCTATATATGAATGTGGTGTTTCTTACATATTTTTAGGACAATATGTTCAAATTATGTGCATGTGGGTTATGTCCTGCTAAGTTTCTTGAGGGGAGAACCATTCTTCAGCATATTCATGACAATGCATGTGACTGCATGTAATGTACGTAGAATAGCCTTCCCCGTCATTTATTGGAGCCGTTTTGTTCAAAACATGATGTAACATAAGAAAGTCACACGAGCGTCATGTGACTCAGGCTGTTGGACAAGGCAGTATTGAGTGTTGTTCGTAAACTGCTGTGTGGCACCTCAGATCAATTTATAATGCTTCACAACAAAGGCAAATTTCGTAACGTAAGGGGATTTCTAACTTTCCATGAACGGTACGTGTAAGAAAAAGTTACTGTCTATGAGCATACGTACACCTGTAGATCAACCTGTATGTACGCCCATGCATGCACCCTTATGTAACCTGTCCTACAAATACACCCGTACCGAAAATTATATAAGCACTAGTGTTGAGCGATAGTATCGATTATGCGATTATTGCGATAGTAAAGTGCACAGGAGCTGTCATGATAGTGGGCTAGTTACAGTAGAACCAAACCCCTAAGATTTCTTTTAGATTATCACTAGAGATAGTTGATCAATCGCTTCCTAAGACCATTAAACTCAACTGCTTTCCAAGAACGATTGCAGCAAAGCACTTCGTGCATATCCGCCATTTTCTGTGACGTCACTACCAAAAGTAAGCTGATACGCTTGCACCAAAAAGCTGCTGTTGCTGGTGGAGACTGCTTCACACTATTGCACACAACGACTTTTATGTGGGAATTATACATCTATCCATTTCAATTACTTGTCATACTGTTTATGTGCCAAGCAATTCGGGGATCAAATTAACAGACCCAGTATTGGTAAACAAACTATCGTAAAACTATTGAATATCGTGACTATTGCCTCAGCCACTATCGTTATAGTACAAAATGTACTATCGCTCAGCCCTAATAAGCACTTTCAAGTATCGAACGCAAGAACATTCACAGCTCTATGAAGATCGTTAGTCGATGTTTGTTAGTCGTACGACACTGACACAGTCCTCCTCAGGCCAGTACAAGAACGCATGGTTGTCTGTAGGAAGATACGTGCACAGCAAACTGTCACATCGCACTCTTGTCAGAAGAACGCTGGAGCAGTCGGTTCTTTTACATGGCTACTCACCTGCTTCCTCTTGTGTCTCTCTAATGGCCAGGGCATGTGGACGTTGCGTATGTAAACAATATGGCTTCCTTGCGGACAAAGTTGTTTTATACTCTTGTTCTCTTACAGACTAAATCTGGAATGGGCAAAATGTGCATACCATTGAAGCTGTGTCATTGTGCTTTCTTGCTGCGGCATTCTTTCTGCAATAGCTGTTATAGATGAAGAATCGGCGCCGACAGTAATGTGTATTAAAAGGGACTAACTTTGGGATGGGACATCACACAGAAAGGCTCCGGACAAAACAGACGGCAACACAACACTCAGCCAAACTTTTCCATGTCTCTGCAGTTGAAATGTGAATCTGTGGGTTAGCTACATGGTGAAAAATGTCTTCCTTCGTTGATAAAGAAACTATCGCAACTTATTACTCCCGATAGAAACAACGTATGAAAAGTGGAGACATGGAAAAGTTAGAACCACTAGCTCGCTAACTCTGGTTTAAGAGTAAATATAATTGCCTGTTCTGATATGCCTCACAGTACTCAATTTCTCCACCTCTAGCAACCAGAGTCACGCACAGTTCACGTGACTTCCGGTATCAAGAAGCCTAAGTGATGCACCCACTAGGTCCGAATGGACTATATTAAACAGCATTTCGAGCATCTCAGCTGCTTACTCTGTGCCTTGATAATGGTAGAACTACTTCATTGAACGTTTCCTCATTAAACAAGTGCCTTCAATGCCCGCTTATTCTTGCACACTGCCAAACCGTATGTGACATTGCATGGTAATCACAGCACACCACCTGCTGTCACATGTTTAGCCACAGAAACGCACAGAATGTGCCAAAACCTCAGGGTTCACCGTTTTGTAAACTGAACTGCCATGTCCCACATGCGAGCCGTGGACTCATTCTGTGCGCAAAGAAGATGAAGTGCTTCAAAGACAATTCGCAACGACAACAGCGGACAAGAGATCTTGATAGCACACCAGAACAGCTCGCTTAAGTAAGAAATCATTTAGCAATCTTTTTCGCTTGACACTACGGACCATCTGTAACTTTTCTACGCCCATAGCTACAACCGTATCAGCACCTGTATCCATGCCTACGCCCTTTTCTATTTTGTGTGCAGTAGCCACTTTTACTTTGAGGTTCTTATCATGAGTAGTACTGTGTGAAAGCTTTTGTCGCGAACAAGGACTTTTGTTTTCTCGATGTAACTTGCCAGTGATTTGGTTTATAATCTGCTCTCTGTTTGATCATGTGGCTGGGCACCAGTCTAGCTATGCACTTGAACCCTAGGGTATTTGCACACACAGGTGCGTAGTCCACATTGGCATCCTTCCCTTCACATGTGATAACATATGGTGGACATGTTCCAAGCCCACGACGTTTAATCCTCACAAAGCATATGTGAGGATAGTCTGTATAGCTAAACAGTCTCATCTGATCGCCAGGATTCTTAAGGTTGGGAAAGAGCAGTCTAGCGGCAGTGACGATTAGTTCACACCCATTCGACCCATCAGATGCTACTGGCAGGAAATCCTACTAAAAGTAGTCATAGTCTGCTGGAGCTCAGTCACGCATGCTATGCCTTGGAATCCTGGATGGAGCTGTAGAAACAGTCTTTTCTGGTGAAAAGACTGGAGCATGATGCACTACAGATAACGCATGTGGCAATGGCTTGTCCAATGGGTCGGGCAGGAGTGGTTCTGCACATGTACATGGCTCTGTGGATTGAGAGAGGGCTTGAGCTATCTCTCTGTTCTTTCCACTGCTGCTGTTAGATTTCATTCTGTCTGGAGATGGATCCATCAGATGCAGAGAGGGTTGCAGTGGGTTCGAGAGACCACTCACTCATTTTGAGCTGAAATGAACGCGTGAGCAGAAGAAACCTTATCTCACAAAATGCGCATCTTGGGCGTTGACATCATCTGAAAAGTCAACACCGTAAGGTAGCACGCGCGATACAGACTTTCTTCTCCAGCCTCCCAGTCTTCATCAGTATATACTTATTTGGAGCAGTTTGTAGCAGCAAATGCAAAAGCTCTTATATTTCTCCATCTTATCCATCCAACGTATGGTTTCCCAACTACACAGGAGTACTGTAGCGATCGATACGCTACAGTACTCCTGCGTAGATGGGGCGGCCCATGCGTTGTATCGCTTATCAACATGCACAAAGTGTGAGTTTGATAATGTGAAGGTGTAAACTAATCTTTACTGCCACTAGAACATCCCTTCCCGCCACGCCTTGGACGTTTAAGTATGACAGTCTACTAGCTAGCCAGACTACTGTGAGGATTACATGCATGCTTCATTAAAGCATATGTGGAGGAACCATATGCCTGTAAATTTTAGCAGAGATTTAATTTTGGCAGATTGGTGGCTTTAAGAGCAATTCACCAATATTTCATCCCCCAAAGGTTGCATCAAGAAAAGTGAAATCTTTCTCCGAAGGGGGAAGTTTGGCACCTTGCAACCCATCACAGAAACATCAATCAAACTTTGTCTACATGGAATCTTTAGATGACATCTTTACCTTAATTCCTTTTCGTCATGATCATGGCTAATGGAAATGGTAGCGAAGCATCCAAGAGTACATCCACAGAGATGTTGATGTGAATAGGAGCTGAGACCCCTTGTTCTACCGGAACCTTATAACGGTGAGGGCGACTGGAGCGGCTGGGCAGAGCATTTTGAGAGCGTGGCAGCCGTAAACGGGTGGAAGGAGCCGGAGAAGATCCTGTGGCTGCGTGTGCGTTTGGTCGGCAGAGCAGCGACCGTGCTGATGAGGGTCCCAGATGGGGCCAGAGAGAGCTACGAGGATTGTATGGGCGCGCTGAAAAAGCGATTCGATCCAAGTAGCCGGTGCGAGCTGTACCTCGCAGAGCTGTTAGGACGCAAGAAGCGTCGGGGTGAAGACTGGGCAGCGTTCGCGGAAGATCTCAATACGCAAGTGGACCGAGCATATCCTGAGCTACAGGAGGATGCCCGAGAGCAGCTAGCGCTGGCATCTTGGACAGCTAGAGCACCCCCAACTGGCTTTCAGCGTCAAACAGAGGACACCCAAAACAGTGGACGAGGCTGTCAGAGCAACCCTAGAGATGGAATCTTACCTGGCACCAAGAGGTTGTGCAGCACAGGTGACAGAGGGATCAATACCTCCAGAACCAGTGGCTGCAGTGAGAGAGCAGCAGGACGCCATGGTGACCCTTCTGCAGCAGGTGGTGTAGCGGATGGACATACTAGAGTTGCAGTTTGCAGCCCTACAGGGGGGAACCTGTCCCACTCAGCCTCCAGTAGCAGGACCGGGGGCAAATAGGAGTAGCACCAACAAGGAGCGAGGCCCTGTCATTTGCCATCAGTGTAAGAAGGTGGGGCACCTAGCGAGGGGATGTGTAGCCCCTTGGCAGCAGCAAGGACATCCCACCTCTCCGGGAAACGGAAGGCCCTCGGTGTAACTGGCCAGACACCAGAGGGCTCAACCATGGCCAACCCCAGGAAGTTAGTATCTGCACCCATTCTGGCCTTCCCCGATTTTACTAAGACCTTTGTACTGGACACTGATGCAAGCAATGTGGGCATAGGAGCAGTCCTCTCCCAAGTGGAAGATGGTCGAGAAACCGTCATTGCCTATGCCAGCCATGTGCTCAGCAAAGCGGAGAGAGGTTACTGTGTCACCAGAAGGGAGTTGTTGGCTGTTGTCACCTTCCTACAACAGTTCAGGGCATAACTATTGGGCCGGCACTGTGTGGTTCGGACCGACCATGGATCTCTGGCTTGGCTGACCAACTTTAGGAATCCAGAGGGGCAACTTGCAAGATGGCTGGAACAGCTGCAGGAATTTGATTTTGACATCGTTCACAGACCTGGTCGCAAACATCTCAACGCAGATGCTCTTTCAAGGATTCCATGTCGGCAGTGTGGAAGAAGCACACATGCCACAGAGGTGAAGGAGTCCACACCCACCACAGCAGTGGTTGCTACCATTGCTGAATCAGACCTCATCTCTGGTTTGACCCTCCAAGAGTTGCGGGATGCCCAGGTTGATGATATCAATATTGGGGCAGTCCTCAGAGAAAAGGAAAAAGGACAGGATTTCCCAGCTGGAGCAGGGCAGGGTCGGTCCAGAGAGTCACGGAGGCTGTTCCAGTTGTGGAAGCACCTCAAACTGAAGGATGGTCTTCTATGGCGGCAGTATGAGGAAGAAAGTGGCAACTCCTTTATCCTCCAGCTAGTGGTACCGGGCCAGTTTAGGCAGCAAATCATACACGAGCTCCACAGCGGGACTATGGGTGGTCACCTGGACACAGAGAAGACCCATAGCAGAGTCAAGGAGCGTTTCTACTGGCCAGGGTACTGGAATGATGTACGTTTGTTCTGTGAATCATGTTCTAGCTGTACTACCAGAAAGATACCAGCACCCTAGAGGAAAGCACCGCTGCAGTCAGTCCAAGCTGGCTACCCCATGGAGATAGTTGCCATGGATCTAACTGGACTATTTCCATTCCCAGATGCCACCACAGTAGCAAAGAAGCTGGTTGATGAGTTCTTTTGCTGCTTTTCAGTTCCAGATAAATTGCACTCCGATCAGGGCAAGCAGTTTGAATCCCATCTCATCTCTTCCATCTGCGAATTGTTGCAGGTCAAAAAGTCACATACCACACCATATCATCCTCAGTCAGATGGCCTTGTGGAGAGATTCAACAGAACTTTGACAACCATGCTGGCCACCACAGCCAAGGGACACCCATTCAAATGGGAGAGCCACCTTAAGAAGGTCTGTTTTGCATATAATACGAGTGTGCATGCCTCCACAGGTCACACACCCTTCTTTCTCATGTTTGGGAGACAGGCTCAGCTTCCAGTGGACCTGTTGTACAAGACCGGCAAGACTCAGAAAGTCACATCCTCTCAGTATGCTGCTGACTTGAAGCGTCTCTTGAGAAGGCGTACAACAAGGTCAGGACCACCATGGGGGCTAAGCAGTTACTGCAGAGGCGGATGTATGACCGACGTGTACATGGCCAACCATACCAAGTAGGTGATCATGTATGGTTGCACACCACCGTTCTGGCTCATGGTAACACGAAGAAACTTCACCATCCTTGGAAAGGACCATACCGTGTACTCAAGAGGCTAACTGACAGCACCTACAGAATACAGTCACTGAGCAACCCTCGTGAGCATGCTGTAGTGCACTTTAACTGTCTGAAGCCTTGTACAACAGCCACCGCAGAGCAGCCTAGTACCTTTGACCCCATCAGTCCCCAACCATGTGATGACGGTATCACGGAGGATACACCACAGGAAGTACCCATTGGTACACACCTGGAGATCATTGAGGCAATGGATCCTCACACGCAGGAGCAGCAACTTCCATCACCCCCGGCACTGATACTACCTGTGCCTAGTCGTCGGTATCCAACCCGCAGTCGACAGCCACCAGATCGTTTTGGTGAGGTCATCCTAATCTGAGATGGTTTGCAGAATACAGGCCTTTTTATTTCAGAGGGGGGAGCTATGTAACGTTGTGTAATGCTGTAACTTCCATAACTTCTATGTGTGTGTGTGTATCTTTGCCATGCTGTCATCTATTCATCCCTATTGAGTCATCAATTGAGTGCTATCCACATAACAAACCTGTTTGCCTTAGCTGTATACACATGACACACCTGTATTTCTTATTTAAGGCTGTAGTTTTATACTTCTTTGGTTTTGGTTAGCATATTTCTGTGACTGTATTTACCTTAGCGCAGACCCACACCCTGTGTACTGCTTTGGTTTCATACACATGTACTACCCTATGCACATGCTGTGTACTTGCTCTCAGCGATAATAACGTTGCTACCCAGCGCCAGTGACCGTTGCACGCCCGTGTTCGCTGCACTCTTAGGACCCCTCCCGGTACACGATCAAATATACTAGGGGTTAGCGATTTCAGCGTTTATGGCGATTAATCGATTGTCTTGCGCGAATTGATTCTCAATCACGAAGGGAAATGTCCAATCAATTATTTGTGCAATAGTATCTATGACGTTGTAACACAATTCGTCGACCTGCAAATATTAAGGTGAAAGCCCTCTTCTGTGTTTCGGAATGGCTGAGTGCGACAGCAACCTTCTTCAAGCGACAAATCTTCTTCCCCTGAAGAACTCTACATGCAATGTGTGGCAGTTCTTCAGATTTCGTCTGGAAAGTGGAGTATCAAGGACCACAGCCGCGTAAGTCGCTAGCAGACGCTATTTAGCTAGCGCAGTGTAGTGAATGATAATCGGCGCTAGGCATCAACATTACTTTTAACACTTGTAATAGTAGTATCGTTTTATTTGCTGCACTGCATCGTAGCTCACCCTATACCGACGGTCAAGGTCGCCAATTAATCGATTAATTGTGATACTTTCTAAGCAATAATCGGCAATAATCGTGATACCACATAATCTGATAATCGCACACCCCTAGTGTATACTATGAGTATGCTGCATGTATGTACATCTAAAGCATATGTGGTCGAGGTTAGAAATCAAAAATTAGGTCACTCAACCGAAATTGCGTTTTCTGAGTGATATCGAAGAACAGCTCTTAGACTACCCACTTACCAAGTTCTGGAGCTAGATTCGTCTCTGCGAAGGAGATATAGCCCCTAGAAGTGGCTCAGTAGGCAGCGATTCAGTCTTGGGGACATTTTGAATATTAATAAGGACAAGAAAATGGCTTCCCGCAAAGACGAGCAGTGCATACTGGGGCAGTTTGTAAGCGCTTGCTCGCGTATGTGGTCCCGAATCCTGTGTTTATATGGTTAAATGTTTAAATCCGTGCCTTCATCATCTGTCGCTGAGCTTGATAAACTTCTTTCTGGCTCAGTCGAAAGTCCGTACACTGACCGCAACTTTCCCACAAAGAAGTTCTCCTGTCTGCGACCCTGCCGTCTTTCCTGCGACCCTGCCTTCCTTCCTGCGACCCAGTGGCCACGTCATTGCAGCTCTCACTAGCTCACACCTCTGCAGAAACAACGAACGGGGGGTATGCGGCGACTCCTCCGACTTATCTGCAAGTTTTGAGCTGGTTTTTGGCCATGGAAGCTTCTACAGACTATAAACAAACACCATTAGGTAGCTAAAAGACCGCCAAACATGGTCGTATTGGCCAATCATATTGTTACCATGCATTACCGATCTATTACATCACGAACGTTCCGGCACCATTTTCTCAAATTCGTCGCCAGTGCATAATTTTTTATTTCTAACCTCGACTGCCACATATATATTTAGCATTGAATGCATAACAATACTTCTTCATGTCCCGACAGGTACTTCGGAATCCTGTGGATACCATTTCAACAGAAGTTGTATACAAAACATTGGGTGAAACGAACAGACTTGATAAGAGCCATGTGCAAATTCACAACTCTAACTTGTTGGATGACAAGATACACTCTGTAATGTGCCGCTATGAAGCTGTTCACCACATGCTAAACAATCCCAACATCAGTATGGGATTTCATCAACTTCACTTGGCAGACATCACCAGGGATCCACATGGAGAAATGAGAAAATTGTGCACTTTCTTTGATGTTGAGTGTTTTGATTGGTACGTGGATGCTTCTGCAAGCCTAGTTCGAAAAACGCTGTCCAAATCCCGCAATGAGGTATTCTGGAGCGAGGATCAAATAAGAAGAGTTGAAGACGCCATGAGAAGGATTCCTTTTCTGTCTCACTATAGGTTTTCAGGTGAAGACTAGAATCATTGATTTTAATGTAAGTTAAGGTTATAAGTATACTTTACCAGAGCAGCTTTGACACATGCATGATGACCTGCTATAGAACTCTACATTCATCTTTGCATAGATATGGCTTTAGGTGTATAGAGTAAAGTTGCAATACATATATAGACTCCATTTACCAGTAAATACAATCCAAATAATAGCACTGTTCATACATGTGCAAGTTGAAAACGATTAGGGCAAAGCCATACAATAACTACAGTGCACGACTAGTAAAAGGAATAGCATAAAATAGGATAATATACCCTATATTAATTTAATACAATGTTTGGGCAGTCTTGCAATAACAGCAAGAACAGCTCGCATTGCTACAAGCACGCACACATGGTCCTACTACAAACTGATCATGTGTAGATAAAGCCATACACAGACTCTGTGAAGATTACAATTCTTAAATGGTGCTATATAATACCGTAATTATAATTATAACATAATCACATACACTAAACTCTTTCGCTCTTAAAAGAAAGCTAACAAGTTTGCAAGACCACACAGTAAGTTAGAAATGTAAATCTGTCCACCGGACATCAGTGACACCAAGGATCACAACGTGGAGCAGGAAATGAAGGGACAACAGGTGCTTGCGACTCTGGTAATGCAGTGTCCAATGCAACCCCAGTCTGAGCAATAGAAGATGAGCCATTGACACCGGATAGAAGCGCCTCACTCAAGAAGTATCATTGGACCTGGCACCGAAACAGCCATAGTCCCAGATAACAGCTCTGGAATCCTCAACTCTGCCATCTGCCTCACTGCTAGGAATATCATATAATCCCAAACAATGCCTGACTCCATCTGTACCTAATATAATAATTACGAAACTAGTCCACGATGCTCCACAATGATCCTAGGGAACCGCTTCGACTGCTATCCCATGTCTCGTACCACAATTACTCTCAACAGAAAGCTGTCTAACACCCATGGGTGTTGTGATGCTTCGTTTGGCTAGCTTGCTCTTTCCCCTGAATCTTGCACACATCACCAGGGATACATATGGGGAAATGAGAAAATTGTGCACTTTCTTTGATGTTGAGTGTTTAATTTGATTGGTACTTGGATGCTTCTGCAAGCCTAGTTCGAAAAACTCAGTCTAATTAAATCCTGCAGTGAGGTATTCTGGAGCACAAGGATCAAATAAGAAGAGTTGAAGACGCCATGAGAATAATTCCTTTTCCGTCTCACTATATATAGGTTTTCAGGTGAAGACTAGAATCATTGATTTAATGTAAGTTAAGGTTATATGGTATACCTTAGCAGAGCAGCTTTGACACATCCATGATGACCTGCATTAGAATTCTAAAGAGTTCCAGCATGTCATGCATGTATCATACTATATTCAGCTTTGACATTGATATGGCTTTATGTATATGCAGTGAAGTGGCAATATACGTATATACTCCATTAAAGGGCCACTGACGTGTTCTTGTTGTAATATTATTTCATGAAAGAGGTAACGTAACCCCTTCAGCCAAGGCTGGTATAAATGGGGAACCTTGAAATTACAATTGGAAATAAGTAAAGGTTTCAAAACAAGTAATGATATATTGTTCAATTACTTCTTGTGTTGACAATAAAGGCTTACAATAATTAACAGAAACAGCATTTGTCCATGTAAAACATGCACAAGTCATGATTAAATCTATATATTTGGGTGGGCTTGTCTTATGGCTAGGGGCATCACATTCCACTCCAATCCTGCACGGTACTGGAATGACCTTGATATAAAACTGTACCTAGGAGTGGGTAGGTGCAGGTCCTCCCCTCTCCGAGACTCCTGAATGGTTCTGAACATTCTCCTTGTGTAGGCAGGACAATCACCTGTCAGATACCTTCTCACCACTCCGGACCTGAACATCCGTCTCCTCTGCATCAGGGTCAACCAGCCCAACTCCATCGATCTTCAGGTCTTGGAGGGGTGGTCCGATTTCTTACCCAACATCAACTTTGTCAGCATCGCCTTTGCTGCACTCAGCCCATATGACGGCGCAGTAATCTAAGTGTAGAAGGATCAGTGATTGGTACAAGAGCTTCCTCAGCCTCTTCGGGAGAGCATCCTTGACCTTGCGCAGTTGGGCAAGACCTCCAAGGCACTTCCTTCTAACAGCTTCCACGTGATCCTTCCAACTGAGTTGATGGTCCATGACAGCTCCCAGGAATTTCACTTTGTCGCATTTCCTCAGTACCTTACCATTGAGCTTAATCTGCAGCTTTTTCCACTTCCATGTATTTGAATTAATTTACATATGTTGTAGAGCATGAAAAAGTATAACATTTGATACCCAGTATTACCACACACCAGGTGGGGGAGTACTGTAAATATAGCACTGTTCATACATGTGCAAGTTGAAAAAGACTAGGGTAAAGCCATACAATAACTACAGTGCACGACTAGTAAAATGAATTATAATATATATAGTATATATGTTTTTTTGCTTGTGATGCACAATGCCTGACTCCGACTGTACCTAATATGAAACTGGTCCACGACTCTCCACAGTGATCCATTGGTGTTGCATGGTGCTCCGTTTGACAAGCTTGCTCTTTCCCCTGACTCTGGCACCCCTAATGGGACGTAAGAAATCAAACCTGGTGCACGGGGGTCAATCCAGGAACAATGACCATGCAGGAGATTGGCCCATCCACGTGGTGGAATAATGTGTGCTTCAATACGTGATAAAGAAACTAGCATCTGATGCTACAAGGTGAATCCGTCCTGCTCCCCTTATATATGGCATGTTGGAAAGTCTGTCTAGTTGCTCTACAACACCTTTTTGAGGCAGCTGCAGGATGATACAGAACTGTGCAAGTGTCCTTCACACCACTAGACTGTAGAAAATTGGTAGCTAACTCATTCGATTGATATAAATTGTGGACCATTATTGGAAACGAGTTGTTCCGGCAATCGAAAAGTGGCAAAAATGGTACTGTCTGATATATCATTTCAAGGTCAGATCTCATAGGCCATTCAGAGTGGGTATCTAAAATCAGTAGAAATGTTTCCCCTCTGAAGGGACCTGCATAGGCCATGCATGTGGATGCACTCCCATGGCTGTTCTGGCCACAACGATGGATGTAAAGGAGCAACTATCAGTGCACTCTCAGCCGACTTGCAAGCAGCACAAGACTTGGCCAACTCCTCCAAATCCTTATTCATCTACAGTCGCCACATGCAACTGCGAGCTACCTACTTCATATGAAGCACACCCATCCATTATCCCAGTGCAAATCCTGCAGGACCGACAACTCATTTTGACGGCTAACATAGGGTTATAGTTCAGGAGGAATGATGGTAGGTCAACCACAACACGTGAACAACATCATCCAACTCACCAAGGGATCCTGCCTTAAACTTTCACTCAGCTTTGCTGCTGTAACTGAAAGGACATGAATTTGTACCAGATTGAAGCAGGTTGCGTCAACAGTTCATTCAGGCACCAGGGATGAGTTGAGCAGCAAACGTGACAAACAGTCAGCATTGGTGTGTTCGTTTGTGTGTTGGAATGGATCTCATACAAGTAGGCAGACAAGTAAGGTGCCCAGCTTTGCAGCTGTGCCGCTGCTAAAATAGAAATACTATGATGCGGACCCAAGTATGAGAGTGGCTTATGGTCTGTGAACAAGATGAATTTCCGCCCACACAATAACTGGTGGGAGCATTTGCTGCCAAACACTATTGCCAATGCCTCTTTCTCCTGTTGGGCGTAGTTCTTCTCACTCTTTGTGAGTGTAGGTGAGGTGTAGGCAAATAGGCATTCAGTACCATCTGGATAGGTCTGAGCGATAACTGCCACTACCCCATACGTGAATGCATCTCTTGCCAAGGTCAAGGGTTACGGCAGGTTATAGTGAGCCAGAGCTCGAGGAGAACCCAAATTTTCTGGATTTACTGAAATGCTTTTGACACCTTTGAGTTTAGTTCCAGGAAGCTCCCTTGAGAAGCAAGTGGTTTGATGGATGCAGCACTGTGGAGAGGAAGTGGGAATGGAGATGAAAGGGTCATAGTACATCACCAATCCTAGGAACATGTGCAGTTCCACGATGTTGGTTGGTGCTATATATGGCCTTCATTACGGGCATGCTGCTTGCTTGGTGTCATGTGCAGCCCTTGGGCTTCAATGACACATGATATGTCCCAAGCACTCCACCACTGGTTCGAAGAACTGCCACTTCTTTAAATAATATCCCTAGCTAAGTACGAAGTGTCCTCCCCAGTACCTCAGCCAGGTTGGTCAGGTGCTCTCAATGTCTGCCCCGGTGACAATGATGTTGTCCAGGTAGCACATCAGCTGGATAGTCCATGGAAAAACTGGCCCATGGTACGTACACTGGAAAATGGCCACTGCTGAAGCCACACTAAACGGGAGAGTCGGTTGAAATGATACAACCACAGATGGGTGTTGCTAGGACTCATCATTTGATACAAGCAGCTGATATGTGCCAACTCCAAGGTACTAGATCATTGATCACCAGCTATACAGATGCAATAATGTCCTTTGGCTTAGGAATAGAATGCTGATCCACTTTCAATGTCGGATTCACTGTGACCTTGAAGTCACCACAAATGCGGAACGCTTCCATCCTCCTTAAGTACTGGCACTAGCACTATGAGTATAGTGCAATGACTGAACTCGACCTTGGTGAGCACGCCTTCACCGTCGCTCCAACTCTCCTGTTGTACTGGTCTTAGCTGAGAAAACTTTGGTTGGGTATGTTCCTTCACTGACACGTGAACTGGTGGGGTCCTGTGAATGGCCACCATAATTCAGTAACAACAAGAACAACTTACATTGCTCCAACCACACACATGTGGTCATGCTACAAAACTGAGCATGCATAGACAAAGCTGTATGTTCACAGACTCTGTAGCACAAAACCATGCATGTGTAGACTACAAGAACTCTAGACCATGCTAATAATATAAATTAATCACATACATGATACCATGCGCATGCATGTATATACACACACACACCCTAAACAGAGTTTGCCCTTGTGCGGCTTGGGTTGGGTTGCTGCATCTTGCTGCTACTGGTGGCCAAGATGGTCTTGCATCCTTAATATATGCACTGGACGATATTTCTTCTGTCATCAACTAGCACAAATACTACACTTGCACTCATGGTGGTCATCACCTGAAACTTGCACTGGTGATGTTTTTCTTATAATTATATTATATGCCACCTAGCCCGTTTAGGCTGATGTACAAATGCACACATATACATATTATAATATGGGTGCGCAGTGCAACTTGCACTGTATGGTAGTGGCTGTTGTACGTGTGGTGGTGGTGCAGTGTGGTCCCAGGGGACAGTTTCAGAGGAGGACACATCTTTGCGTGACAGGACGTTCCACTAGCCAGACTGCCCACTACTAGCTATATATAGCTCCAATGACCACTTCCGATAGTTGAAGACCATAAATACATAATGCATGGGTCGCTATGGTCACGTGGATTGCTCACGCTTCCTGCATGCCCTCGCCCGTTGTGCGGTACTACAGGGACTGTTCACTCCCTCTAAGATCAGAGCTAGTGAACCACAATGCGAAAGACAGCCTTCAGTGTATTCGTGCTTCTCCTCGCTCTGAGTTGTTAGCAACTATCACCATCATATTTGGCGTTGCTGCTTACGGTTGTACAGGGATGGTACAGACTGCATGGGGGGAGAATGGGAGTGTGGAAGCCATGAAGTGCAGAGTATTATTGTTCAGATTGGTTGAGCCGTTTGCGTTTCATGGGCACAGTTTCTTCCCCTTTTACCATTAGGACAGGTAGTGTGTGTGTGTGGTATTGTGCTTATCTTGGCCATGTTTCTTGGCAACATTGTTTTGCCAAATGGCAGAAGTATATCGTACTTTTTCAGTTTCAGCTCTGTTGCCTGTGTAAATGGGATCCATAGGTGGCAAGGAAAAAGTTGAAATAGAGTACCATACCAATGGATTACAGGGGACAGGAGGTACATGGGTGGACCATGAACATGCACTTGTGTGTGCTGCACTACACTACACAGTTAAGAGAAGTTTAGACTATATCTATGCTCAGTACAAGCAATTTCTGGGCCTACTCACACCATGTTTTTACATACCTTAATGCCCACACAAAGGGAGTTGCCTTACGCACCAATGTTGTGAGTGTAATTGCGTCCAGTGTTTTGGCTGACTTGCGTGCATGTTAGTATCCAGTGTTCTCCTACCTGACAAAGGAATTGCATGTTCCACTGAATGTTTGTGTCAGCAGTTGTTGTAGAGTGGGTTTCCAACTCAAGAAGACTTTCTTGTGCACCATGCACAATACATACAGAAATGATTGAATGGGAAGGTTGTTTCTTTGTGCAGTGTGCACACTGTTATTATTCTGCTGATGCATGTATGACCTAAAGAGTGTGAATCTGTCTATTGTCGAATTGTGGTAGTCTCGCACACCAGACTGTTATGCAACCGCAGGGCGGAGGAACAGTCTGGTCACACACGGCTGTTTCCCCAATGTAAAATATGGAATCTTAGTTTTGATTTGGGAATTTGTCAGAATTTACTTGTTAGTATCGTGCGTAGCAGGCACTGAACACTTTAGGCTTTTTCTCTGCGGGTACTGAGCGAATTGGAAGAAACATTGTGTGAAGGTGGACAGGACATTAGGTAAGTTGCTGATTGCCGTAAAAGTGAACGTTACATTCTTTTAACTGCTTAATCAGGGTGTACAGGTCAATGGTTTAAATTGCCTATAGTGGATGCCTCCGGGTTTTCTCACTGACGTACTATGGTTCAGCAGAATGCCAAATAGCTGCTCAACATGAGAATATATTGACTTTTCTGCTGGCTTTTTCCTACAGTCGTCTCTGAGCTCTATAATGAGGCAATGTACATGATGTTACATGTACGTATGTTTACAGGCATTACAGCTAACAAATTGAGCAGATATTACGTTATGCTGTATTGTGTGTCACTTCTTCGCAAATGCTATCATTAAATCATGATCAATTCTGGCAAGTTGGGCCTGCTTTAATTCAGTCCACTATTCTTTATTTACAGTTACACCTTCCGTACATATCCAGAAATAAGGGCAGTATTTTGGCCATCATGCTGGGTTATGGGTGGTCCTATAATTGGCATTGGGTCCTGCCACCCACTCTTCTTTGTACATGTAGATGTCACACATGCACACACACACACACACACGCACGCACACACATACACACACACACACACACACACACACACACACACACACACACACACACACACACACACACACATGCACATATACAAATAGATATTCACTGAGTTATACATACATCCACAGTTGTATGTACATGAGCATGCATATGTATACATCTACGTGCACATCACGTATGACATGCACACTGCGGTGTTATGTCTGTTGTATTCCATGATTCCATAATTGCTTCTCTTATGCACTTGCAGAAACGATTCGCATGCATGTCCTGTGTAACCGTGGCCATGCATGCATGCATTATTACTGTAAATAGCTAAGTATTACACACCATGTTATAATAATTGTGTATTTTATATATTACACATTATTTGTGGTGTAATCACAGTGAATCATAATTAATTATTGCTTGATGAATTTATAAATCAATCAACAACAAATAGAACGTTATATCCCCAGACCTGGGGGTCGCTCTTTATATGCAAGTGGCATGGGGAATGTATCGGTGAGATGTAGTTGATGAATATAACATGATAACAATATTACAAATAATTATCATTAATAATATAGAACAACAGACATATATCCTAAAAAATAATATGGGTAATGCAGTGCCTATTACTGCAGTGCATGGTGCTAGTATGCATAGTCCATAGAGCATTTAACTTTCTCAGTTATCTGAAGGTGGAAAGGATGAGATGTATGCTTAAGTAACATTATGTCCAAACATCAGCACACTCGAGTGCATTTCAGCCACCAGTGGCAAAGAGAAGGAAGAACAGCTGTGAAGAATCATGACAAAGTTGAATTTAAATACATAGTAATCATGTTCGTGAAACAAACATGCAATGCATTATTTCCTTATTACTTACACAGCTATGCTGACTCCAAAACAAACACAATAAGGGAGAAGCTATGTCTTAAGCTGTATATGGTTGCACACAGTGGCAATTATCTCAAAACTACAGCATACCATAGCACAGCAATTTGTTTAACTGCTAATACATATGACTGCAATTTAGGTTATTAAAATGCAGTGTAGAAAAAAGCCAGCAGAATATGCAATATATTATCGTGTTGAACAACTGTTGGGCGTTCTTCTGCACTATAGCACGTTTGTGGGAAAACTCGGAGGCATCCGCTATAGGTAGTTCAAGCTAGTTTCCTATACACCCTGATTAAGCAGTTAAAAGAATATAACACTCACTTTTGTGGCAATCATCAGCTTACCTAATGTTCTGTCCACTTTCAAGCAATGTTTCAGTACAACCGCTCTTGTACGAGTACAGAAAAAGGCATTGAAAGCTCTTCTCACCTTCGTATGAAGGTGCCACTAAGTCCCATTCCCAATTTGCTCGCAAATCTAAGTTTCCACCTCGAAACAGCCGTGCCTGCGGTTGCGTAACAGTCTGGCGCGCGAGACTAGGTGGTACTCTAGTATTGAGCACTAGTGTGCAAATCGCATACCTTATAGCGGGAAAATTTTGTGAGCTTTTAAGTTCGCCATTTACGTGATTTCGCCAAAATTTTCATTTTGTGAAATGTTTCCCCCTAAACGATACAAGCCTGATTTTTTAATGAAATCATGAAATTTTAAGTGGGAACTCTTTGATATTTTGAACAAAATTGTGAAACATTTTCCGCTATATTTTCCCTCTATACGGTACCTTTTGCTGTGTGACCTCTGTATACTGTGTGTATACTAACTTACTACGTACATAGTATAGGCCTACTCTACTCGTGTGGTGGTGAGAAATGCTGCATAGTATGTACATATGTACATATGTAGATTGAATCAAGGTGGTCTGAAGCAGTACTGGAGTGAGCCATGCATGTATAAAGTGAATGACATATATATAGACCTTCACAATGACCTCCAATCACATACAGCTTAAACACGGAATTAAGATGTGGACAGTTGATCAAACTGCATGAAGACTGTAATAACATTTCTAAAACAAACTTATTTCTCAATCTCAGACCTTGCTCTCATCAGTCACTCAGGCATGAGGCTCACACCCTAATCCATACTTCATTACTATAGGCCCTCTACTTCTCCCATGGCAGTAACTACGTACTTATCTTGCTCTAAGAAAACCTGCTGCAACTTATTCTCCTCTCTTCCTCCTTCATGTGAAACTTCTGTCTACAGTCAGCTTACTTACAGCTTGGATCCTTTGTCGCAATGAAAACACATTGTTTGTTGTCACCATTCATTTTCAATGCTATTAATTATCTATCATCTTGATTTGTTGTCATATCCTGCCAACTATTGAGCTGAACGATAGTGCATTTTCTACCATCACATTGAAGCAATGGCCACAACATTCCATAGTTTCAGGATGGTTTGTTTACCAGTGAAAAATGTTGATGTGATCAGTGAATTGCGTAACACAAAACACTATGTAATTTAATTATTACTAATTGCTCACCAAAATGGAGGGATGTCTCATAGTTTCATGAATTGTGTGTTTATATAGGACTAACAATGGGCACGTGCATGCACCGAATTGCAATCTGGCTATGTAGCAGCTGAAGTGCTTATATATACTCAGACCTTTTGGACACAAAGACTTTTGTAGGTGACAGACATCCCTGTTTGGTCTTTTCATTGAATGAAGCGATGAACAGCTTGTGTACTCACTTAGTCTGGTACTTTTACATCTGTATGCAAGGGGCACAAACATAGGGCATGCAACATCATATCAAAGGCCCATATTGGTACAAAGTCATATATAAGTATATTGTCTAAGATTAATGTATTGCAGTTACCCTTTCGTATATAGAACATAGGAATCAAACAAGATGTAAGCTCTGATACGCACATTTATACTTTATGGTGAAACCATTTGACCCTACTTTTTTGGTGCACAATACCCTCTCTAGAGCACAATCATGTACAATGGGTGTTATACCCTGTGAAAATTAGCATATAGCTGATAAACTTCACAGAAAAGCAGTGATGCATAATAATCGGTGATTATAAGACACACTGATACTGGATGACTGGTATATTTCTTGCAGATGACTCTTCTCGTAGGACTGGGCAAATTTTTTGAGCACTCACATAGCAGTGAAAAACAGATAGAAATGTAGACATTTTGACCGCGAAGGTCTTCGTCAGTTACTGCTGAAGAAGGTGAGTGATTGGCCTGATACGTATATACAGCAACCTAGTGACGTTATGAAGGCGGGAATGTCTTTGATGAGGTGATAGGTGACAGGTCATGAGTAATAATAATAATAACGAATAATGGAAATAAAAATAATGATAATAACGCTAATAATAATAATAATGGGTAATATGATAATAATGATAAGGATGAAAATAGTGGATGTTGTGGGGGGTGAAGGGACACAGACCTACTAGACTCATGGGTTGGTCAGGGTGGGTTCAGGACAGGGTTCCATACTGTAGACAACTATAGGCCACCGTCCAGGTTCATGGTCTTCTCGCTCAACTTAATGTGAATGGCTTCGGTTGTTCTTCTCTGCCAGTAGCTGGCGTTATTATTATTATTACTCATGACCTGTCACTTGTCACCTCATCAAAGACATTCCCACCTTTATAACGTCACTAGGTTGCTGTATATATCAGGCCAATCACTCACCTTCTTCAGCATTGTAACTGACGAAGACCTTCGCATTTCTATCTGTTTTCACTGCTACGTACGTGAGTGCTCAAAAAATTTGCCCAGTCCTACCTATGCCATAGCAATGAGCCTCTACCGAATTATTGACTCTTCTCGTGTTGTCCTCTCTGTGCCCAACACAAGTGGAACAGACTACATCAATGCCTCATTTGTAGATGTGAGTGACGCATGTTACTCTATAGTGACTAGCTAGCAGACAGCCATAATAATTTATTATACGGATGGGCATACAATATTATTGTGATAAATAGTGATAGTTGTACATGGTGGAATGTTTGTGGCATATACATACATAAATACGTTTACTGTGCATATGGTGGTGGCTGCACTTCCGTGATCATCATATACATGCATGCAAGCATGTGTCCATACTCAAACATGATAGTAACATATAAAAAGACTTCTCAATGCAATTGGTGCTTCTAAAATTAAAACCGTATACAATACAATCACTGTGCTGCTTTTTATTTGGCTGTCATACTGCTTTTAAGCCACTTGAACCAGCTACAATTGCTGTTGATTATTGACTGCACATATGCACACATGCTGGTGCCAGCTGTTTTTGTTATGTAATTAATTAAAATATGCTTTTACATTGGTAAATGTTATAATGCAGCTATAGTGCTTTCCGTATAAGAAAGTATTTATAAGTGTATGTATGGCTTCCCTTTTGTAGGGCTACAAGAAAAGAGACTCGTACATTGCCAATCAAGGTATAATCTTGCCAGACATGGAGTAGGTACATACCAGGCTGTTTCATGTGTGCTGCTGTCCTGTACAGCTCTAATTCCTGGGACTGTGGATGACTTCTGGCAGATGATGTGGGACCAAAATACTATCATGGTGGTCCAGCTAACCAAGAATGTAGAAGGAACTTTGAGAAAGGTGTGGATGTGGGTGGGTGGGTGGGTTGGTCATGTGTGTGCAATAAGACAAAATTAGATACATCCTGTACATATATAGCCAATGACATACGTACTCATAATTCTGTACTTGCAGCGCAAGAGTGAGGACTACTACCCAATGTCTCCTGCAGACACCTTCATTAGCGGCAGGTTTCAGATAAAGATTATTTCCCTCAAATACCATGTGGACTATGAAGTGCGAGTGCTTGATCATGAGATGGCACAGGTAAGAAGCAACGAGGGAAGACCTATTCATATTATATTACATTTTATAATTATATTTAGAGTGGGTTGCACTATTGAGTCAATCAGTAGGTGATAAATTATTTGAATGACATTAATTATATATCTGCAAAAGCATCAATACTTTGTACCTTTTGGATAATTACTTTGTGAATGTATTCAGACAAGCAACCCATCACAAACCCACACCTTGGACCACTACCTCTTCACTGGTTGGCCTGACTACGGAGTCCCAAAATACCCCACCTCCCTGATCCGCATGCTGTACCATGTCAGGGAGGCCAGGGTCTCTGATGTACCCATCTTGGTGCACTGCAGGTGAGTCTTAGAGGCATTATTATACAGTACCATGATACGTAGCTTCTTACCTACATACCATATATACCTTCGAGGTCGAAACATCCCGGGTTTTTACTCTTCCTGTTATGTATTTTTGCTCTTATAATTGACTTCCGTTCAGAGAATGTACATGATTCAGACAGCTGTAAGTCTTACACAGTATTATTGTACAAGCTAATACAACGCCACGTATTCCTTTAATGCACAATAATCTCTGGTGCTCACTGCATATTTTGAGTATGTAACAGCAGATTATTCAATTCAGCTCAAAAAACTTATGTGTTTTAATAATATAACGCTGTGTAATGCTGCAACTTCCAACTTATATGTGTGTGTGTGTGTGTGTGTGTGTGTGTGTGTGTGTGTGTGTGTGTGTGTACATATCTTTGCCATGTTGTCATCTATTCTTCTCTGTTGATTTATCTGTTGAGTTGCATACACATGACACACTTACGCCTTCGTTGTATACACATGACACACCTGTATATCTTACTTAAGGCTTTAGTTGTATACTTCCTTGGTTAGCATATTTCTCTGACCCACGCCGCCCGCTGTGTTAATTCCTTTGGTTTCATGCACCTGTACTTCCCTATTTATACATGCTCTGCTGTGTAGTTGCACTCTGTGATACTATATAACAGTGGCCATTGCGCGCCCGGGTTCACTGCACTCTTACGACTCCTCCTGGTACACGATCACAGTAATAATAACAAATCAACATGTACACAATATCAAATATAATTGAATTTTCTTTACAAGTCATACTGTATTTGGTAGCAATCAACGTTCTTCAGCTGCTGCCTTACCTCTCTCAATATGTAATGGATGAGGATGAAATAAGTGACTCTGTGCACACTAGCTCCATACAATGGAAAAATGACTTTGTGTCAACTACTTGTGAATGTGCAAAATGCTATGCAATGATGTAGCTATTGCATGTAACATTTATATGTACCTTTCATGTCCTCAGGAACAGTATATGTTTGCATACAATGCTGTGCGTGAGCTCCTATTGCTAGGAGATACAGCCATCAAAGAACATGGCCTACAGAATGCCTTATCGCAACTAAATGCAATGTAGGTGGTAGGACTGGCTATCAGCAGCAATTTGATGTGAGTAGTCTTGAGCAGCTGCATATGTGATGCACAGACTTGCTACATGTGTACGTACATATACAGTCATAATTATGTGTAACATATGTTGCATGTTTGCTAATATGCCAGCTCACATTTCCTCTTTATTTCTGCGAGGAGAATAAGGGTATACATTCCACAAGAGAGTCTATATAGCCATCATGATGCTATATATAGCTACATGTGTATTCAAACATGCATGAATGATTCTTTGCATGCATAGACATAGCCCATCCTATAATTTTATACGTACATTCAATCAAACAAGGCATTGGTTCCATACAATTGCTTACTAGCATTATAGATAATTATATATAGTGGGGTAAATTGCAGCTTGCACTGTATATATACATATATCACTGTATAATATTATATACATATGCAGGCCCTGAACATGCTGACTCAAGTCAGTGCTGATGACAAGCGGGTGGAATATATACAACCCTCTTGCTGTACGCTACCCTGACAGAGCTCCCTGTGAGAAGACACAAGTGTGCACACTAGTTTGAATTTCTGTTATCACCGTAATATCAATGACGTAACATTCATGTGACATACATGCATACATACTTGCAAATGTTTTGTCACATTTTCACAGTTGAGACAAAACACATGTTTGTGAGCAGACCAGGCTCTAGAAGATCAGTCCCTATCAATGCTACTCCTGTTGACGTAAGAGCTACGCATTTAAGCCTGCCTGCAATCTGCGGGCCTCAGATTGAATTTAATGACACAATATATAATTAAATAGATATTCTCATATTATATTAACCTTTTCTATTACAGCCAAAGGGCTCGAAACATACATGTGTATTAGAATGTTTTACTACGCTGACATTATAGTAACGCTGTGTAGATATCTGTGCTGTACCTTGCAGGGCTACCGTGCAACCCGTGCATTCATAGCTGCTCAATCACCCATGGAGACAACGATGGATGACTTCTGGACTCTCATTTCTGAGAAGAAAGTGCAGACCGTTCTCCTCTGTCAGTTGGTCGAGGACACTCAGGTGAGAATTCTCATGGGGTCCTCCAATGCTAGTAAGACATTTATAACCATGCGACTGCGTGGTCTATGAGTGTGAGTATATATGTATACTTATACCAACAAAGACATTAATAGTTGCGTGTTTGTTGCTGCTACCTTTAGTATTGCTTAAGTTCATATAAATAATTATTGTAACATAATCCTTTAACATAATTACATGAATCATTAGGACTCTTGTTACAAGTTCTGGCCTATGGAAGGTGTCCCACTATAATGGTGGGTACTATGAAGGTGATCCTGCTGGATAGACGTGTGAACATTGACATTGATACGTACAAGATTAACATCCAGAAACAGGATTCAGTGAGTGTGGAGTATCATAGCCTTGTTCATACATTCAGGCCACCTATTATAATGGTCATAGTAATTATAATGCCCTAAGTTGTATGTTCAACAATGCTAGTCGGTACAGTATGATATCCGGACCTAGACTAAGTACACAATAAAATTATATAGCTAGAGCTAAATATCTCGAAATGCAGTCATGCATTGCATGTGCAGTGCCCATGGACATTGATGTATGGTATGAAGACAATTAATTACTAAATATAACTAGTCAATTCAGTCAAATTAAGGGTCACGTTAGCCAAACATTAGCACTTTGCATGGGGGAAGATTGCTTTGCCTTTAACTAAGTATTATATGTGATAATATAGAAAAACACTGTCACTAATTATTCAAAGTCACACATTTGCACGGGTTAATTGGTCACGCAGAGCTCAATATACTTACCATGCAAGGAGTATCAATAATTAGATCAAGCGCATTGTAGGAAGTTTTGGGTTGAAATATGAACATGTCCCATTGCAAACTTAAAAGCTAATCTGTGTTTTTAATGGGCAACTTTAACCATATAATACGTATACCATTTACTGTATAATGCCAGGACCCAAATGCACCTTGTACATACGTATATACCTATCACTGTACATGTTCTTGCCATTGTGTAAGGCATAATATTATAATTATGGACGTTTTAAAAGTGTCTTCTGCTTACACCCATTTATGACTATCGTACGTATACTACAGGTCCATAATGTTACCTTGCTTCACTACAAGCAGTGGCCTGAGAGGAGCCGACCCAAGTCTGCCTCCTTCCTGAAGTTCGGAGCCTACAGCAGCCACACATTGGGAGACCCATGGCCATACTAGTGGCATGCAAGTTAGTCTGTATATACACAGAATGGCCATGATGCTAGGTTCACATTAGGCATGCATGAAAATACTCGTCAGATTATAGATTGGCATGCATACCTTTAGAGATGCTTTATTGGCACCACATGCAGTAATCATTATAATTATACCTTATTCTATTTTTCCCTTCCCTTAATGAATTAATGCAGCGATTGTCTTGGTCGAACTGGTACATTTATAGCTCTTTGGTCTCTGATTGAGCAGATGAAGGCAGAGGGACAGATTGATGTGGTCAGCACAATCAAGTCCATCAGGACCCAGAGACCAGGAGCAGTGCCACTTTTGGTGAGTGTATGTGACACGCAAGGATTGACAGGCATTTTGAGAATTTGGGTCAGTGTGCAACGTTTGTTAAGGAGACACCGAAATAATGGGGAGTAATAATGTCTTGGGACGTTACAGTAAGTAGTAAAATATTTATTATATATACGACCATAAAGTGTCCACAGCTGATATAATGCAACCATATAGTATAACATTAACCATGCTGGTTTGTGAAGCAGGAGACTAAGATTTTTTGCTCAGTTTGTATTATAATAAAGGGTATGACGACCAATCATGTTACATACAATATTATTTTATTATACACAATGTCTAGTATCAGGTGTGCACAACAGGTGTTCCAATTCTGTGTGCAGCCGATATATAAAAATATCTAACTCGATGCCACTTTGGCTTTGAGTCACATAATATGTGGCAATGTTCAAGCTCCCTTCTGTTGATGTTTGGAATCAGCAATCATGTGTATGTATATAGCCACAATACAGTGTATGTGTGGTTGATATACAACATGTTGTTATGTGGTTATTTATATATAACACCTAAGGTGCACTGTATAAATAATATGTAGCAATGTTACACAAGCCAACCCACTGAATTTGGTCACTTTCCTGCACATTCTACTTTAGTATAATAGCTAAAGTGTTATATACAGTTTATTTATTCTTGCCGTATCATAGTCACTGTCATGATCAATTGCAGGACCAGTTTGTCTACTGCCATGACCTTCTCCTTGAGTATGTGGATTCATTTGAAGGATACTCCAACTTTAATGTGTGAATTTGACTTAACGATACATACTACATACTTGATTATATGAATTTGATGATATTCTAGTAGTACTGTTATTGCAAAATACTGTATCTTGCAAAATACTTTGGATTGTTACTCATTTGTTCTTCATTGCATGCCGCTATAATAGTAATTTTATATAATCATAATGTGATTCGCCAATAATGTACACATGCATGGCTGTATATAATTGTAGCTGGTCAAATTTAGTATACATGCAGAACCCATGTTATTGTAAAACAGGTATTGTGCATATTAAAGCAAAATTGCTGTTGCCTAAATTTTATGCATTGATTAACATGTAAACTTTATCCCTAACAGAACAAAAGTGGACATGTCTATGTCAATGATGAGGCGTTTGTGCATGCAAATTTTTAGCTACAAATTTCTCTCCTCTAGTTCTTACTTGACTGCAATATTTTCCATAGCAAGATATTTACACCCTTCTAGTTTCTAGTACCAAATGTGTCAATGCTGTATACTCATATGTTGCAAAATCACAACAGTAAGGCCATAACACGCCGCTGAGAAGGGTCTCCATTCCAGCTAAGGAAGACATTTGATTTCACTATCACAGGGATGTCACGTGACATTGAGTGTTCGGTGTACTGTTTGCATCTCATTATTGCTGACTATAGTGATTATTACTTTGGCTTCACAATTAGATAGTATTTAGTTTCCTTACTATTATTATCTTGCACTTTGCTGGATGCGCAACACCACAGAGGAAAGTGTCTGGTAGTATGTAGCTGTCGTCAGTAGTATTGGCACCATGGTAGGTATGTATACAGTAGTTCACACACGGCTGTGAACAGAAATGTAGGTGTGTCAACAGACCATAATAATATATCACTAGTGACAGTAACAGAGCTAGCTGAATTCCATTGCTCCAAACTATGCACAGACTACACGGCTACATATGCAGGCTCTTGGTAGTGTAGCTACGTAGTCAGGCATGTTAGTACTGGAACACCGATGAAATGTGTTATCTATCTTTATGACCGCATGCTCCAACACCTCACATGCCAGCACTTGGGAAGGGCTGCGGTACTGGTTCAGTCAGGATCTGTGTCAGCATGCTTCAAATACCAGTGTATACTACCTGCCAGCTACCTGAACATTCTCCAAGCTTCCTGGCTTCGCTCTTGCTTACATTACAAGGCCAAACATGCATTAATGCAAGTACAGGCTTGTTCACTGTATATACATTTTACCACTCTAGGGTTATCATCTTGCTGGCAAACAACCTAAATACCTTGACTGGGCCCATAGATACTCTAGCCTACGGTTGCGTAGGTTAGAGTATCTATGCTGGGCCAATCAAATTTTTAGTGGTTATGTTTGCGGAAGTTGGGGCTGGGTACGAGACTAGGGTGGTCTTGATCTTGGTATATATCTTTGCGCTGATTACCTTTTCCGCGGCCATTTTGTTAGCGGAAGTGATGGGCTACGAGTGCTACAGGAATGTGAAGCACGAAAAAGGGAGGCGAGACAATACATCGCGGATTCCGGTTTCCTAGTGTTCTTTGGAGCTATCATATTTGACAGTGGAAAGTAGAAAAGCTATCATGCCTGGTGTGGCCAAGCTTTTCATTCGTTCAATCCCTATCGCATTAACTCTACTTGTACTATTGTACGTGATTTTCAATCAGTACTTCGGTGAGCAATATATTGAATATTAGGTACCCTCAGTACGTGTGTATTAATTTATGAGTGCATACTTTAAGGAACTGGTCACCCAATATATGTCATCCACAATTGTCATGCCATTTAGCATCCGTCTAAGTCATAGAATGACCTAGTCTCGCCATAGACACACGAAGGAACGGGACTGGCAACGCGAACCGGAAGTCTATATAAATTCCGTACCTCCAATATGTTCGAGGGTCTTCCAGCCTCGTATCTAAGCAACGGTTGTGAAGGGGTAATTCCACGAGATGTTGGCTCACAAATCGCCGTATTTCACCGGCATCTATCGCCGTACTCGCCGTATACCTAGCCTATCCCACGCGATTACGAGTCACCAATGCTACGTGAAGTTCACACCTCGTTACGACACTCGATCGCGACGATCGTTCGCTCCCAGAGGGTGCGGTGCGGACGGATTGACCTTGGGAGCAAAGGATTTCGCCCTGGATGCAGTCTTTGGTGAGCTAACAGTCATGGTTGTGATAAACGGTCTAAGGTGAATGGGATAGTCTGCTTTTTGCCTCTTCCTTTACGTTTATCGGCTGAAATTTCGAACTGTCGTGTCTCGTGCCATCTCTTTCAGGATAATAGAACGATTAAGCTTCAGTATGCCTCGGCGTAAGTCTTCACTGTACCGAAGAAAAAAGGGTGGACACAGGAGGACTGCTGAGATGGAAGAAACGAAGCTATGCGCAGGGACTGAACGTAGTGTAGATCTGGAAGATGACTCGGTGCATCAGTCTACAGCAGAGGAAGGCAGTCATGGTCTTGGAGCTCAGCCAACCAACGAAATGGTATCACCATCACCTGCCTTAGCTTCAAAGGAAGTCCATTGTATAGGTGTGTTGCTGTTATGCACGTCATGACTGTATACACATGTATATGTCATGTAGATCTAGAACATTTGGCACAACTAAGGTGTATACTTGCATGTATCATGATATTGCAGGTAGTACCAGACAGAAGCTTCAAAAAGCTTTTCTGGGAGCAGCAAGTGAAAGCACTGATGAGCAAGGACCCTCGTCAAAGGAGGTGGCACCCGCTGATTATCAAATGGTGCCTTAATTTGAGAATGATGTCAAGTGCTGCCTATGAGAACCTCCGAACAACTGGAATGCTGGTTCTGCCTTCACAGCGTACCCTGCGTGACTACGCCAATTCCCTATCACCGTCGGTGAGTACATGCACATGCATTCGTGGCTCTCGCATATAGTAGATGAATTATACATGTATGTCATGTGTAGCTGTTTTGGAGCAAGAACGTATATTATATGAGCATGCACAGAGGTTTCATATTTCTTCCAAGGATATATAATATACTGCTGGCATTCTTGTATAGATTCATTGGCAGAAGAGAACTTCTTTGGAAGAGTTCGGCAAAGTGGTGGCTGGAGTGGAAATCCTAGTGCCAAGTCTGTGGAAGAAGCCACCAATGCGATCCGGCTGCAGACATCATCTGTCATGAACGAAGTGCGGGGAGCCCCTACCATGAAGCGGAGGATATTGAGTACAGTGGAGAAAAAGATTGATGATACCCCCCTCCCCAAGCATAGCAGAAATACAAGCAGTAAATGAATGAATATATATATATATATATATATATATATATATATATATCAATCAATCAATCAATCAATATTTGAGTGCATCCATGCCACACGGCACTAGGGCACAAGCTGGCCCAAAGCAGCACTATAACACAAACAAACCATATATTCACACAAAAAAACTGTTGGTTTAGATAATGTGTCCTTCATATATATAGTATACAATTCAGTTTACAATTCAGTCAAGGGCTTGCAGAGCATAGGGAGTTATATATATACATAGCTACACATGTAGCTGTTGATACCATGGAAATCATTCCACAGTTTCTTCAGACTTCCTATCCGCTTCGCGTAGAATATTTGATAAGATTTCTCTCTCCTATCATCAGTAGACGGCGCAGGCTCGGCGATACAACTATTGATTGCCAGGAAAAGTTCCTTACAAAATCGTTCAAGCGGTTCTCTGTGCTCATCCTGGCCAATCGTCGCTTGAAGAGGTCCACTTCCTTTGTCTGTATCTTTCCTCTTGTAGAAAACGAATTGCAGTGCAATCCCGTCCCCAAAACATCGATAAGTCTTCTGCAATCGCCATTGTACATCGCCGCCATCTTGTCACAAGTGGTTACTAAGGACGCACGTGACCTGGAAGACCCTCGTACAGCTTCCGGTTCGCGTTGCCAGTCCCGTTCCTTCGTGTGTCTATGGTCTCGCGTACCAGACCGCCATTTTGTTCCAGCTCCGCCTCCTCAAAAGACGGTCTGGGGACTAACGGCCTCTTATTTGGTATGTTTAGTCAAAGCTTCTTTGTTGGTATTTGAAACCCTGATGCATTCATGCTAATTCTGCATGGTGCATCCTTGGGTCATTCTTAGTCTCGCGTAGCCAGACCGCCATTTTGTTCCAGCTCCGCCTCCTCAAAAGACGGTCTGGGGACTAACGGCCTCTTTTTTGGTACAGTGGTCCACCGGAAGTCCGGACCGTTGGAATGTGATTATGCCGTATAAGGTCTGTGTTAATGAGCTCACACATTATGATTAGGCAACACCTGCAGCTGCTAAGGCAAGCTGCTGTTGTGCAGACCAAACGAAGGTGTCAGCGCATCAACACAGCCCTTCTACGGCATGATCACATACCAACGGTCCGGACTTCCGGTGGACCGCTGTACACACTCATTGGAAAGATGGCAATTGCATTGGGAGAGTGCTTTATGTGTTTGGATGCTTTGATACCCAACTGTTCTAATCCAGCTAGCTAGCTAGGTACTCAGTTGCCTTTGCCCTCAATAATACCATCTACACAAACTGATCCAAAATCTCAAATCTCAAATGAGAGGATAGCACCGAAGCTAACAGCTGAAGCAATTGTGTTACGTGCAGAACCATGCTAGAACGTAATAAAATGGCCGTTCAGCCTCGGTAACTTTTGGGCTGTAACCCCGAAAGCAAGATTTGTTTACACTTCTAAGCAACAGTGTCCTTCTTGAAACACTTTGTGAACAACTTTTGTTCATTTGGTAAAGGGAGAAATGGTAACAAAGACGATTTCTGAGCGGATGAACAGTAGCCTCCGGGGCGGCCATTTTGTTATCGGACCTGTTCTTTCTCCGGCTGTTTCTTCTCGAAAACGTCCTGCTCTGGCTTAGTATTATGAAGATGTGTTCTGGAATACTTCTCACTCGATTGAATGGCTGCGCAAGTTAAGACAAAGCGAATAATAGCTTAGTAAAGTCAATCAATCCCACGGCGCCACCATCTTGACAGATATCTATATATATACCGGTAGATGGAAAGGGGAAGGTAGAGAAGAGAGAAAATGTAAAGAATGCAGTGGGCAAAAAGTGGAGGATGCAATGCACTTTCTTCTAAAGTGTGCAAGATGGCAGGATGAGAGAGAAGAACTGATAGGAAGAGTCAAGAGCACCCAGAGAGGGGGGGAATTTGAAGCAGCGGATGAGGATGGGAAGTTGGCAATGATCTTGGATGGCGCGTGCAAGGAAAGAGGAGTGGGGATGGCGATCAGAAAGATGTGGAAGAAGAGATTTGTGTGACGGTCAACAATTCTTTGTAGTGTCTCAGTAAACTTTTTGTTTTTTTTTTTCTTGAACAGTGCCTCATGGGGCGCAATCCATAGTGCTTGTCTTGTACGCTGCACGTGTGCACTCAAATATAATAATAATAATCTATATATAATGGAGTTAGGCCGAATTTCTGTTCGCACTAATCTCCGAAACTGACCGAAGAATTTGCAGTGGACACGAATGAAATTACTAAGCGCTGTCCGGAGGGTGACCTCGACGGGCATTTCCGTCGTTAGCTTGCGAAATGAAGGTTTTCCGACGTTTTGCCTATGCTTAACTACGGGGCGCCATCTTGGTTTTACAGAGAAATTACAGAATTCGCGAAGCAGACGGTTGTTCGCGAACTCCTCCTGAGGCAATGCTGCGACGGCCTTTGTGCTGTCGTCGCAGTTTGATGTATGCAGCTGTGAGTGATATAAACTATATAGCGGAAAGCGATGCATCTTGGGAGAAGGAAAGCGGCTCAGTGGCGAAATTGTGGAACTCCAAGTATCCGGTTTGGCTATTGCGCAATATTGACAGTACGCAAAACGCACTCAACAACAAATGGCTGTTTGCATGTCTCTACTTACTACTATGTGACTCAGCATAATCAGAAGCTTTACACTCCATTAGACCGGGTATAGGCATTCGATTCACCATGTCAAAAGCAATGACTAGAATTGTCCCAGCATCATGATATATACCAGAATTGTCTTTTGTGGAAGCGCCATCATCAAAATGCCCTCGTAGAAATGTTGTTAATGGGGCGCCATAGCAGTTGAAGCTCGCCGAAGGCAGGCTGCCTCTGCTTATATATAATTGAGAGCGTTTGTTTGTTTGTTTGTTCGCGGTAAACGCCATAACTACGGAGCGGATTGACGACAAACGCTCAGGAATTACGAAGAACGACTCGCCCGTACTAGTGCTATCCAGAAGATATCGTGACATTTCCTGTTTTTCCTTCGCGGCCGACCGCCATTTTTACTTATCTTCTGTCCACTTAGACGCCCTAACACAGAGCGTTTCGCAATAACGAAAAATTACGGCACGAATTGACACTAAACGCTCTGATATTACAACAAACAATCCGGAAAGCGTCCTCCGAGAATTGAAATCGCCCGTCTTAGTGTTCTCGGGGAGATATCATGACATTTCCGGTGTTTCCTTCGCGGCCGACCGCCATTTTTACTTATCTCCCACTTCCGGCTCTTGCCTAGATCCCTAACAGCGCTTTCGCAAAAACGGCGTCGACCGTGCGCCACATCGCTACTGACTACATGAATGAGTCAAGATACAATGTCAGCATGACCATATCTTACACATGCACTGTGGACATTGTTCTAGGCTATAGTTCACGTTCAGGACTCTCCATACACTACCCAGTGAGGCTTCTTGCACTGAAGTGTATGCTCTAGGTCCATCCCCAGTGTGCCCAGAGGTTCAGCTGGGCTGAGCATCATGCCATGTTCACCTTGAGGTGAACATGGCATGATGTATATGTGTATTCTGTGAAATTTCCACAGTAATGTATGTAGTATGTGTGTGCACAGTGGTGTATTACAGGGTCAGAGTTTAATGCCATGTGCAACTAGGAGCTGCGAGAGTTGCTGCAAGATATGTAAGTGATTGAGTAAGGAGTAGATATTTCCGTTTTTTTCTTCACGGCTGACTGCCATTTTTACTTATTTCCCTTCCACTTCTGGCTCTTGCTTAGATGCCTAACACAGAGCGCTTTCGCAAAACGGCGTCGACCGTGCACCACATCGCTACTGAATTACAAGTGGACATGCATGGATAAGTTCATGTACATTCAGGCATGTCTTGCAAGTTCAATCATCATATGCATGTATGCCTTGCACGTAATTACCCTGAAGCACTGTCACAGTGTGGCCATGGGCATGGCCTTACTTCAGTTGCCCTACTCTCTTTCATCAACATAGCTGACATTAGAAGTGCTTTCGATAAAACACTGGTGGCAGAGCGCTTTCGCCGAAACACTGTATCGGTGCGCCGTAGCTTCGGCGGGCTTCTATGCTAGTCTATATATAATGGAGCTAGGCCGAATTTTTGTTCGCACTAATCTCCGAAACTGACCGAATATTTCGCAGCGGACACGAACGAAATTACTAAGCGCTGTCCGGAGGGTGACCTCTACGGGCATTTCCGTCGTTAGCTTGCGAAATGAAGGTTTTCCGACATTTTGCCTATGCTTAACTATGGGGCGCCATCTTGGTTTTACGGAGAAATTACGGAATTCGCGAAGCAGACGGTTGTTCGCGAACTCCTCCTGGGGCAATGCTGTGACGGCCTTTTCGCTGTCGTCGCAGTTTGATGTATGCGACTGTGAGTGTAATAAACTATATAGCGGAAAGCGATGCATCCTGGGAGAAGAAAAGCGGCTCGGTGGCAAAACTGTGGGCCTCCAATATACGGTTTGGCTATTGTGCAATATTGACAGTACGCAAAAACACGCTCAACAACAATGTTTGCATGTCTCTACTTACTGCTATGAGACTCAGCATAATCAGAAGCTTTACACTCCATTAGACCGGGTATAGGCATTCGATTCACCATGTCAAAAGCAATGACTAGAATTGTCCCAGCATCATGATATATACCAGAATTGTCTTTTGTGGAAGCGCCATCATTGAAATGCTATCGTGGAAATGTTGTTAACGGTGCGCCGTAGCAGTTGAAGCTCGCCGAAGGCGGGCTGCCTCTGCTAGTAATAATAATAATAATATATATTTTCGTAGAGCCGATCCTTTGTTTGCAAACTCCTCCCGCAACGTGTCTGCGCCGGAAGCGAAACTCAGCCTTATTACAGGGCACCACACGGGGAGTGTCATAAGGTGGTAGGCGGAAGACGATTTGTTACGGCCGAGAAGAGCGCCGCACAGATTCCACTCTTACGGAAATAGACGCCATGTTTTTCGTGCGTATACGGATGGCGAATACGAGATTCCGGACACTGTGTTGTGTGTAAGAAAGGCGCTTAATGCCCAAGAGGAGACGCTCGCGCTCTCTGGCACGCAAAGGCACCTAGGGGGACCATTGCCCACAAATAAGCTACAGAAAATCCATGTACTGTGGTTTGCCTAAGCCAAACTCCCAGACATCTTGCTTCGGGTACATATTCCCGGATTGGTGTTATTTGTAGCTAGCTACCAAATGCAAGATTTAGCTAACAACAGTGGTACCATCAAGACTCTGTCATTGAATCACAGTCGTCGGAGCGCCGTCGAAGGACCGCCGTAGCAGTGAAGCCCGCATTTTGCGGGCTTCTCTGCTAGTATACATATAATTATATGTAGTTAAATGCCGACCAAGAGGTGTCTGGGATTTAGATCACGAAGCTTGAGAGCGCGAAGCGCCCGAGTGCTGAGTGGTCTAAATCCCGTAGACACCGATTGGTCGGCATTTAACTATTATAGATCCAAAACGACTCACTAACCCAATCACATCCCTACTGATTGGCAACAAACCCGGTCCTCTAGGCAACGTACGCCATCCAGAACGCTAATTCTTCGGTTAGAATGGCTTCAGGAATGTCTGGTTGCTTCTGAGTCAGCAAAAGAGAGTTCGGTGTTGGCTCCTGTATCGCCTGCCAAAATGGAGCTTCCCTTGCGGGCTCAAGCTCCACCTCTGAACGGCTACAGCTGTCAGTTCCAGCAAAAGATCGCATTTCTCCGCGCCACAGCTGCCACCGCTCTATTCAAAGGTGACGTCCCTGAAAAAGTAATTCTTGAGAGAACAGGCCATCGCTCTTTGGACGCTTTAAGGATATATGAACGCTCTACAGAAGGGCAGCATGGCGCAGCCTCCAAGATCCTCAAGAGGTAGAAGAACTTTTTAGTGACTTCTGACTCTATTATTATTATTATTATTATTATTATTATTATACTTCTGCGTATTATGTATAATAAGTGTGTATGATGACGTCAATAATATCGTCATGCGCATTCTGCCCGCAACGTACGTATATGGGATTTATCGTCACGTGCACTCTGCCCGCAACATACGTATATGGGATTTATTGTCACGCACCAAGCTATTGGAATGATTCTATGAGATTTAGAATCATCATTTATATGCACGTTACCATGGCAACGGGATTTATATATATATATATATATATATATATATATATGTGAGACCCTATAGACTCGTTGTAACACTAGCTCTATAGCCTAGGTGTAGATGTGATGTTAGACCACCTGTTACTTACTAACGAATTAGGGCCCTACGCCACTGCCTAGTCTTTGTGCTATGTCTTTGTCCTATTGAGTAGACTTCGTTCATATACCCCCTGTACTCACTGCATTTTTGGGGTTGATTTATGATGTTGAGGCTGTTGCCTGCGTGAAGTGTTCGAGAAGCGTTCGTTCGCCCGGACGGAGCCCGCGACGTCTCGACCCCACGAGAGCTCGAGAGTCATGTCGACTACAGAGTCCCTTCGCCTGATGTTGGACAATGCCAACGGGGAGATACAGCATCCAGAAGCCGAGAATCGGAGGCTGCAAGAGGCTCATCCGGAGCAAGTGGCAGAGGCAGAGTTGTCTACTGAGGTTCAGCAGCTGAAGGATTGTATGAGCAGGCGCTAGAGGACATCCGCAAGAAGGACGAGCAGGCAGAAGAGAGCAGACGTCTACTGGAGGAGACGACAGAGAGTCTCCGGAGCCAGGAGAAGGCAATCCAGGAGGCGCAGACAAAGTGTCGGGATCTTGAAGAGAAGATGGGCGCACTTCGCGAGCAAGTCACCCAGGTTTGGGACGCGGGGGAGCTGGAACGTCACCACGCCGTCGAGACCGAACGCTTGAAGTGGGAAGCACTCGAAGCTCGCTTGGTGGCCCAGTTGGAAGCACAGACAGGATTGGGACAAGTGGAGCCTCGAGAGAAACCTATCTCAACACCCGAGAGCGGTGCTGATCTAGCAGTTACACCCACACCAGGACCTACGGAAGTGGCGTTACGTAGGAGGCTGGCGGCGGAAGTTCAGACAGCTGCAGAGCCGGAGTGTATGCCCAGGAGCACAGGATCTAGTTCGCTGGTGAGTGCTGCAGTGGGGAGTGAGTCTAGCACTGCGAGTCACGCCATGTTAGCTAATCAGGTGCCACCACTTGCTGCATTGTCTGGGGAAGAGAAAGATGGCATTACCTTTGGAGATTGACATGAACAGTTAAAGCTGGTTGCAGGCCTTTGTGGGTGGTCAGACCGTGTAAAGCTTGTGAATGTAGCCACTAGACTCAAAGGGTTGGCATATGCCTTCTATCGTTCTTGTACTGCCACCCAACGGGCCAGTTATCAGCAGATGGTGGACTTGCTGACCGACAGGTTTACCCCTGTACAAATTCAATCCGTACAGAGTAGCCTCTTCCATGACAGGAAACAAACCAACGAAACTGTTGATAAATATGCACAGGATGTGCGGCGTCTGTTTTACCTGGCGTATCCACGGGCCCAGCAGGGGATCCAAGAGACTGAAGATTTTGCACACACTGTATTAACCTACCAGTTCGTAGCAGGGCTCAAACCTAACCTCAAGTCTAAGCTTGCAGGGGTAGAGGGTACTTTTGACCAGCTGTTGATTAAGGCTAGGTTAGAGGAAGCCAAAGCACGTGATTTGTCCCTGGTAACTACAACTTCCACCAAAACCCAATCAAAAGAAAACCCTAGGAAGCCATACCAAATGTCAAACAATGTAAAGCCGAGCAATCAGCATGGGACGGTAGCTTCTAGTGAGGAGCATTCACGTGATAACGTGGGTAATAAATAGGTGCTACCATTGAGGCCTTGGCCAAGCAGAGGCCGAAGGAACAGAGCCCTACAGAGTGGGCAGCAGCAGTCAAATCACGTTTGGAACCCCCCTCTTTGACACTTCATAACTATGGTGGAGACGAACTGAAGGTTGTGAGACAACTGACAGCGACCATCTCAAGTGAAGGTCACATATGCACTGCCACTGTGTTGATGCAGAAGGGCGCCCCCCTTGACTTGCTGCTAGGGACAGACCTGCAGACACAGCTGGGATTTCTCTTCCTGCAGAAGAAGACAAATGGAATTGCTGTAGACTTACTTCAAAAGCGGAAGTGGGCCCTTACCCAGGCGGATCATGACCCAGAGGAGGAACCAGTGTCACCGTCTTGCAGCAGGGACTACACGACAGAGGAAGACAACCCATTAGACTCACCAGTGGTACATTTGATCCAGGCAGCCAGACTGCCATCCAGACACGTGAAGTTGGTTCGTGCTAGGGTGCTTGATCCTCAGGCAAGAAGTGTTAGAGTGTTTGACCCGGAGAAAGAAGCCTTGAGGGAGAAGGGATTAGTAATTGAGGATGCTGTACTGGAGCCTGATGAGAACAGGTATGTCACTTTAGCGATTCATAATTGTAGTCTTAATACCGTCAGGTTGGAACGGGATCAAATCCTTGGATGTCTCTTTTGCTGAAAATCAACCACATGAGCGAGACTGTACAGTGAAAGCGGTTCTGAGAACACCCCCGCCAGATGAGCCAGACCAGAATGTGATTTCCCTTCTTTCAACTGGTGCAACCATTCCACTTGCACAGGTGGTAGTTGTCACTAGTTGCAACTTGCACTGGTGGTGCTTTATCCTGCAGCCACTAGCGCACATAGTCCACTTGCACACATGGTGGCTCACCCTCTGCAACTTGCGCTGGTGGTGCTTTTTCATCCACCCACTGGCGCAAATACTGCACTTGCACTCGGGCAACTTGCACTGTGTGGTGGTAGTAAATGATATGATATGATATGATATGATATGATATACACGCATATATATATATATATGCAAACATAGCGCTTCCAGCCATACTGCGCACTAGGTGGGGCTCGCTCAGGCTCGCCCCAATGACATCAGCTAGGCAGTGTGTGTGCTGCCGTCTTTGATTGCAGTCACTCCTGCATCTTGCCACCACAGCATCAACACGTCCAATGCTCAGTTTGCATCCATGGTGCAAGAGTGGTAGCTAGACGTTGTGTGTTGCCATTCTTGGTTGCAGTCACTTGCGGCTTATCGACTTACAATCTTCACAGCACTGCCAAGAACAATGGACAGAAGCAACGCCAAGCTTGATGAGGGCGTTAAACGTCTATTCTAAAGTTTGGTAGCTGAGTTACGTGTAGGAAAGCTTAGCACGCAGCGAAAATGCATAAGTAACTATTGTCTCCAGCAGCATGTGCTGTTTGTACTCGATCGAATTCTCTTCTGCCTTGACCAAACACCTGCTATTGTGTCCTTGCGACCTTTGTGTGTGCATGTCATTGCATTCTTAATTGTGTCTTGAAACGCAGAAATACGATGTGGCTAGGCAGTATAACGTGCATGTCCAGCCAGATTGTCTGTGCCAATGTGCCCATGCCTGAGTTAAACATGTGTGCTCATACTTTCTGTATGAGCATTGAGGTTGCATTGCTCTGACATGTTGTCATGTCCTGAATTGCGACTGAAGACATGCAGCAAGTAGTTCGAGTTGGGGCGGCAGTCCCATGAGTTTTTTTATCTTGAAATACTTGTTCCATGTCAGATACATTGTTACACCAATCTGTTCTAAACTTAAACTAATACCAGTACAAGTTGATGATGAAACCTTTGGACCTACGCACTATTCCTTGGAAAGCTAGACCTGCCCTAACATCTCACTAAGCCACCATCATGTTACAATCTATGCAACTGTTATATCTACGTACCCCACTACTATTAAAGCCTTTTTCTGCCTCAATATCATGTGACATTCAAATGACTTTCTGTTAAATGACTTACACAATTGAATCAAGCCGTGGAAAATGGTAGCATAGCCTTCTGCCATGTGCAAATGTTTCTTTGCAAGCTTTGTAGGGTGCTTTGTTTGATAATATGCACCAAGTGTCATTCGTAAGTTTGCACCAGCATTCTCAGCAACTACAAGCGGATGCCCATTTTCTCTATCCCGCAAACAGCCATTCTTGAATTCATCGAAAGCCCATTTCCATATCTGTGCGTTCAGGTGTTAAGCAGAAACTTGTGACATGTACTGTACTTCAATGTACCTCTTTGCAGTATGTAATATATGTAACAGCTTTCAATTAACTATATTGCAATTATATTTCATTCATGTAGATGGATCAGTAACTGTTTCATTTCAAGTACCTGAGAGTTCACATCTCACACCATCACTGACACCACTGTCAACAAAGACGACCCTGTTAACAAAGACGACCCTGTCAACAAAGACAACACTGACACTATCAACTTCACCATCACCCTCAGTGACGACAACGCTGACATTTCCATCTGTAGCACCAGAGTGGGCATGGTTTGGTAGTGACTGTAGTGGTTTAGGTCTTGGCACTTTTCGCACAGGTGTGATACCGCCAGCAGTTATTGCAAAGGCTTCTTTGCCACAGCCAGTGATTACTGGTGTGAAATGTTTCACTTTTTTTGTTGGATTTGGACGTAGTGGAAGTACTCTTGTTGGAGCCCTCTTGGATGCTCACCCAAATATTGTTCTTGGCACAGACTACCAATTGTTCCTCAAATGGCCACAATGGCGAAGCAGCCACCGGGATATATCTTATCTATACACTGCTCTGTATCAATTTTCGATTAAATTTGCAAATTTCTTCCGCACTTACAAGGGAAAAGGATATACCTTTAACATGAAGAAAGGTTACAACGGTCGTTATAACAAGTCAATTTCAGTCATTGGAGAGAAAGAAGCTGCTACCGCTACTACTCAATACATTAATGAACATCAACAGTGGATGCGAACCTTCAAAGAGCTGCAAGATACAGTAAAAGTGCCCATTAAAGTTGTACATGTAAGTATATCCATTACTCAATTTTCAGTACAACTGTTATTAAAGCAGGTGTAACATCATTATAGGAGCATGCTGAGTGAGCCCCACATTTGTATAGTGGTTTGGCGGGTGCCAAAATGCTATATATGAATGTGGTGTTTCATACATATTTTTAGGACTACGGGTTCAAATTATGTGCATGTGAATTATGTCCAGCTTCTTTAGGGGAGGAACCATTCTTCAGCATATTCATGACAATGCATGTGACTGTGTGTAATGTACGTAGAATAGCCTTCCCCGTCATTTATTGGAGCCGTTTGGTTCAAAACATGATGTAACATAAGAAAGTCACACGAGCGTCATGTGACTCAGGCTGTTGGACAAGGCAGTATTGAGTGTTGTTCGTAAACTGCTGTGTGGCACCTCAGATCAATTTAATGCTTCACAACAAAGGCAAATTTCGTAACGTAAGGCGATTTCTACGTAACTTTTCCATGAACAGTACGTGTTAGAAAAAGTTACCATCTATGAGCGTACGTACACCTGTAGATCAACCTGTATGTACACCTGCGCATGCACCCTTACGTAACCTGTCATACAAATACACCCGTACGGAGAATTAGGGCAAAAAGGGTCAAACACCAGAGCATTTACAGCTCTATTAAGATCGTTAGTTGATGTTTGTTAGTGGTACAACACTGATGCAGTCCTCCTCAGGCCAATACAAGAACGCATGGTTGTCTGTAGGAAGATACGTGCACAGCAAACTGTCACATCGCACTCTTGTCAGAAGAACGCTGGAGCAGTCGGTTCTTTTACATGGCTACTCACCTGCTTCCTCTTGTGTCTCTCTAATGGCCAGGGCATGTGGACGTTGCGTATGTAAACAATATGGCTTCCTTGCGGACAATTTTTTAAAGTTGTTTTATACTCTTGTTCTCTTACAGACTAAATCTGGAATGGGCAAAATGTGCATACCAGTGAAGCTGTGTCATTGTGCTTTCTTGCTGCGGCATTCTTTCTGCAATAGCTGTTATAGATGAAGAATCGGCGCCTACAGTAATGCGTATTAAAAGGGACAAAATTGGGATGGGACATCACACAGAAAGGCTCCGGACAAAACAGACGGCAACACAACACTCAACCAAACTTTTCCATGTCTCTGCTGTTGAAATGTGAATCTGTTGGTGAGCTACATGGTGGAAAATGTCTTCCTTCGTTGGTAAAGAAACTATTGCAACTTGTTACTCCCGATAGAAACAACGTATGAAAAGTGGAGACATGGAAAAGTTAGAACCACTAGCTCGCTAACTCTGGTTTAAGAGTAATATAATCGCCTGTTCTGATATGCCTCACGGCGATTTACTAACAGTACTCAATTTCTCCACCTCTAGCAACCAGAGTCACGCACAGTTCACGTGACTTCCGGTATCAAGAAGCCTAAGTTATTGAACCACTAGATCTGAATGGATTATATTAAGGTAGTAGGTACAGCTAAATGCTTCCTTTAGGGCACATTACTTCTGTACATGTAATTTCAAGACTGTATAACCAACCACCCCAATTATTATAGATGTGATTGTCAAAGAAATTTCTCATAATTTGGTGTAAATACTTAATTGATTGTCACTTCCTTTATTGAAATAATTGGGTTACAAGTCAAGGAATATTTTCCCCAAAAATTGAAGCACCCACAGGAAAAAGCTATCTAGTTGTGCTCTGAATGGCTGAGAACAACCAAACTTGGTATATAGAATCTAGTAGCATGTGTGCACAAATCTATGGGAGCCCACCTCCATTTTCCATTTCATTACAGAGTTATTCTCTGTGCCAATAAAAGTTGCAAATATTGCCATAACTTGTTTATAAATGCAATTTTCGAGGTGGGCTTCCATAGTTTTTCACGCGTTTTGGAGTACATTCTAACGAACTCAACCGCATTTGAAGCATTAGTAACGCTGCAGACTAGATAGCCCAGCAACACCTTGATCTCATACAGTAACATGCCATAGGGTCCCCCTGTGGGAGATTTCATGCGCGCTAGCCAGGCCAACACTCTAAAGCCACTTCCATAGCAGTTCTTTTCAAGCTTTGCAACAGAAACGATCACCTATGATAGGCCAAACTCCGAAAGATTAGTAAAGTTTCTCTTGCACTAATCTACAGCTGAACTACCTGTGGTTTCACGCCTAATAATTATCGCCTTCACACCTGTCACTTACACACCCTTTGTGTATATAGAACCTTTCAAAAATTGCGTCACGAATCGTCATGGATATTGCACAATAGCGGAACTGTTGGCAAAAAGTGTTGGCATCTACGTGTAAAGATACCTACGATGGAAAGCGATGAAGGTCCGTTCGGTCTATTTTATCCTTGCAGCAGTCTACAAGTGAGTCAGAGCTTCTCGAACTACTGCGCGCTTTGACTGTACCGAGGCTGAAGCTCCTGAGCAATGAAAATGCTACGAAAACTTCGGGGAACAAGGCCGATATTATCGGACGATTGGTTACGACGTGGAAGGCAACGTGCGACGTTGCTCCAGAGACGTGCGGCACAAGCGCAGCGCAACCATCGACATGCCTGCGTTTAATGAACTTCGTTCGTGTACGAAGGACCTGTCGCTGCTGACACACTTCACCTTCATGCAGTTGTACCACTACTTGGTCAACAGCAAGGAGAAAACGTTCGATAAAAGTCGATGGAGGCCTTGAAATGGCTCAAGGCGTTACGGTACTTTGCAGATGGCTTGGTTACTAATGTTTGGACACACCACCTGCAAAGAGACAATAGCAGTCTAGTGATTGTGAAGGGATACTGCTTTGCATCTCTGAAGGCCAAAGCAACATACACTGTTCACGTTCTGCTCAAGACACATGGTGAAATTGTTCGCGGAGCTTGTACATGTGTAGCTGGGAAAGGACAGGCATACAGCCACATAGCTGTTCTGCTGTTTGTTTCTTGAAGACTGGAAGCAAAAAGACACCGCTACATTCCTTATTCTTGCTAATGTATCCTTCATCCACTGACACAACACAGGATCTGTCTGAGTAGATACATCCTTGGAGGTAGTTTCACCTCCTGGTGACTGTTCTTTCCCAGTACAGTCAACCAGATTGTCCGCAGTTGCGAGTGCATCTTCACCTTCCTCGCGCGATTTCGCTCTTTTTTCCGTTCTTTCTGCCCTCATACTACCAACTGCGGGTGCTCGAACGCTGCATTTCTTATCTTCGAAGATGGTTCGGTTGAAATCGATATCATTCGGGTCCTTGGATGGTCTACCCTTAACGAAATGCGCGCCGCAGAGCCTCTGAGACGATCAGACGGCTTCGGCTACCACTTATCTTGGGAAACGGCTCGCATACAGGCTTTTCGCCTGTCTTCATTAACAGGAAAGACATGGGAACTAATTCCTGACCCCGCCTTGAAACGGTTACTGCAGTTCACAGCTCAGCAGCGCACGGGTATCGTTCACCAGCTAGTCTTGAAATACGGCGTAAAAGCAGGGAAGCCAATGTTTACGTATCCTTTTTGCCAACAGTAGCAGAGCCCGGAAGCAATTGCGCAATTTTTGAAAGGGTCTTATATAGGCATAAGCCGTGTCCACACGAAGCCTCGAATCCGGATTGAATGCGCATTGAATCTACTTTTGGGAGCGTCCCCACGTGATGCGCATTCGCGGAAGCGAATTATAATGCGCATTACTCAATCCACATCTGTACGTGGATTGAATCCGGATTGGCCATCTCCCGCGATTACGTTACGCATCCAGAGCGCTTGGTGAAAGCGGTCTGGCTACGCGAGCCTACCACCGCGAAGCGTGTGAAATGGCTGGTACAGCCTGGTCCATCGAGGAAACAAGAGCACTGCTCAACTTGTGGTGCGACGACCGCGTGCAACGACAGCTGGAAGGCGCCGTTCAAAATAAGGCCATTTTTGAAGAAATACAGCGCAATTTCGGGAGTTTGGGCTACCATAGAACATGGCTACAGTGTCGAGTGAAAGTGAAGAATTTAATCGCGACTTACAGAAAGTCAAGGATAACAACAGCAGAAGTGGCCAAGGTAGGTCTGATTTCATTTTCTTCGATCTTCTTGACAGGATTCTGGGAACTAGACCAGCCTCTAGACCCACCAATCTTCTGTCAAGCTCTCCACCTACACACCCACCAGCACAAGAGTCACCACCTACTCACCCACCAGCACAAGACTCACCACCTACACACCCACCAGCACAAGAGTTACCACCTACTCACCCACTAGCACAAGACTCACCACCTACACACCCACCAGCACAAGAGTTACCACCTACACACCCACCAGCACAAGACTCACAGTCTGCACATGAGGAAGGTGAGAGGCACCAGACAGCTGAGGAAGATGAGGCTGAAGAAGAAGAGGGAGAGGACCAAGACAGTGCACTCCACCAGCAAAATGAAGATGCTGACAGCAACGATGGCGAGGATAGGGAGGGAGAAACCACTGAGCTAGATGATAGTGGTCCTACTGTTACAAGTACGCCAGCAAGAACGACAGCAACAACAACAGCAGTGAACAGCACACCTTCAACTTCAGGGACTCGAAGAAAGAGAACTGAGGCAGACAGAAGAATAGCGGAAGTGTTGGAGCAGCTAGAGAGGCAGACAAAAAAGTCAGACAGGAGATTTTTTGAATTTGAAGAGAAGAGAATGAAGGCTGAAGCAGAACGTGAAGACAGGAGAGCATCTCGAGAAGAAGAGCACATGATGAGGATGCAGCAACTGTTCATGCAGCAGATGCAACAGATGATGATGTTCTCTAGCTATGGACCTCCTCCATTTGCATATCCGCCAGTTTCCCGAAGTGCCTCCCTCAGCCAGCCTTCTACATCAGCTCCCGTTCCCAGACAGGGAGAACCACCACAAAGGAGTGATGATTCTCCCTGAGTGTAATCCAAGCACATTAACGTATACGTAAATATCAAAACGTTATTTGACCATTTACAGCATTAAATATCTACTGCAGTGCTATTAGTAATGAGCTGGTGTATGAAAAAAGTATTTAGCTACTGTTACAATGAAGAGAGGTAATCGGCAAAAGCATCTCTAATGGCACGGCTAGTGGGAGTACCATGACTGGTACCTGCAGCTCCCCCGATGTGATTATCATTCCCTGATCCCCTTTCATCCACTGTAGCATTAGCATTCTCTTGCACCACCCAATCATTCTGACACCTATCACCCAATGTTTCACATATGCTGTGTAGCACAACACATGCAGCAACAACATGGGGGACATTGTCTATGTGGTAATCCATGCGCTTTAGCAAACACCGCCATCTGCCCTTCAGTCGGCCAAATGCATGCTCCACAGAAATTCTTGCTTTGCTGAGCCTGAAATTAAACTGTCGTTGTTTTTGCGGCATCCCTGCGTACTCTGGGTATGGCTTCATTAACCATGGTAGCAGGGGGTATGCAGGATCACCAACTATCACAATAGGCAAGTTGTGACCATTGATGGTCCTTGTCTGGTTCTGAAACAGTTGCCCATTAGATCCTTTCTGGAAGATGTCTGAGTTTGAAAAAATGCGGGCATCATGTACACATCCTGGCCAGCCTATATACACATCAGTAAATATGCCCCGAAAGTCGGCTACTGCCTGCATCACCAGGGAATGATACCCTTTGCGATTAAAATAGTCTGTGGCATTCTCTTGTGGCCTTATGATGGGAATGTGTGTCCCATCGATGGCACCAGCAACTTGGGGAAAACCAGACTTGGCATCAAAACCATGGATCACCTGTGTTAACGCTTGATCAGAAGGAAAACGCACATACAGCTGCAGGAGATGCTGTGCAATAGCTTCACAGGTCTCGAGAACTATCTTCCCTACAGTGGAACGCCCAAGCCCAAACAATTCACCAAGAGTCCTGTACTCAACATTAGTAGCTAGTCTCCATATGGTGACAGCTACTCTCCTCTCCAATGCAATTGGTTCCCTCATTGTAGTAGGTTGCTTGCTGATATGGGGAGCCAATTCACGGCAGATGTAGGTGAAAGTTGAGTAAGACATTCGCAAATTATTCATCCACCAGCCATAATCCATCAGGCTTTGGGGAATGCTCAGCCACCCAGTGTGAGCTTCTCCCTTTGGAGCAAGTACTACGAGTAGCAAAGTCTGCTCGGCGAATGTCCAATATCAACATTAAGGCAATCCTGTTAGGAACGAGAATAATCGATATACGCTGTGTGGACATTATTCTACGTGAACGATGGAGCTAAGTTAGCCAAAATATAAGCATCTGCTAGCTAGCTAGCTAGGTGGATCTCACCTTTGGCGTTGCATCCTTTTCCTAAGAAAGAAACGATACCTGGCAATCCGCGCACGCTCAATCCGCAAGCGACGGCGATTTCGCTCAGTAGAAATACGCCTGCGGTGCATGTCCATAAGAAATTTGAAAACGAAGCAACTAAACACGAACAACTCCACTACTGAAAACGCTACTTTGATCGATACACGTAACAATTTCGAACAGCAGCGTGTAGACGCGATGTGAATTATCTAATGCGCATTGGTATCCTCCCAAAACCGCAAATTATCCAATGCGCATTCGAAGCGGATTCCGTGTGGACACGCCTATAGACTCTACACTACGCAGGAACGATTGAATCGATCCGGATTGCCCAAAGAATGCCGTACAAGTGGCGATACAGCTTGGACCGCCCTACCCGTCCGGTTTCACCGCTGTCAGTGCAGCAATTACATTTTGCACCATCCCTTGATCAGTTCTTACTTGAAAATTGACACGAATAAACGTTCTTTTGTTTCTCCTATAACTCGTGCAGGCAAGCGATGCTTGAGATAAAATCTCGGATATGAGAACAAGATCTAAACCAAACATCTGTACTAAAAATTATGCAAGTTTGATTTCGTCACTTTAGCCGTACCTACTACTGTAAAGGGCCACTGACATGTTTGAATTATTTTTGATATGTTGTAGAGCGTGAAAAACTATGACATTTGACACCCATCTTAGTATGACCACGCACAAGATGGGGGAGTACTGGTTCTCAAAAGATGTAAAATTCCAGTGCCTACGTAATACTTCCGGTATTGCGGTTAAATTATCGGAGTGGACTCGTGACGTAGGAGTAGTGACCAGGAACGTAGTATTGTAGGCGAACTATGGCAGACGTCGTACACGAAGAAGAGGCGTACCTCTCCTGTTCGTCGTCTGACTATGATGAGCACGCTGATTTATCGACGGACGCAGAAGACCTCGCGGACACTGATTTTGAAGGGAGCGCGCAACATATAGGTATCGAACCATACCAGTACGAGCCCTACTTGAGTGACGCGGGGGGCTGGGGAAGACGGAGGCAACGAAAGCGATGGCACTGGGTCCGACGAGGACGACGAAGGCTCTGAAAGGCTCGGTAATAACGAATGGTTAGTTGCCTTCTATAGCTAGATATGCGTATAAGTTTCATTAGATTGCGTCTTTACAAGCTTTGTTCATAAATACGTACAGGTGCTCATGTGGATGGAAATACATTGCGATGCCCACTGCTAGGGAAAGTGTTTGCTGCCTTGAAATAACAGAAATCGAGGACGAGATGTCAGAACTGCAAACACTTGACCCTAACAGTGAGGAAACTTGTATCACAGAGCACCCAGGTTTTTCTGGTGCGTGCTTGGACGTGTGGGTACTGCCGACAACTGCTCACCAAATTCGCTATACCCATGGTCAAGGTGCAATTGCTCGAGCAGGACCTTCTCACAAGTATGTTACCAGCTGCAGTAGACCATTATCAGGACTCTATAAATTACATTTTGCTCTGTCACACCACACACTGTATAGCCGCTACGTCGCATATCGACAGCTGACAACATGGTGTTAGGGATACCTAGGAAAGCATCGGAGAGTGGTTCTGCCGTCTTGTGCTGTAAACAAGATAAGGGAGGCATTTCCTTCAGATGGGTACATAGGTTTTAAGTACAGTGAAACCTGGCTAAGACAACCAACCGCCTGTGGGCCAGTTCTAACTGACCATTATAGAGAGGTGGCTGCTCTACAGAGATAGATTCCAATGCTTTAGTGCTATCTGGGGCCAAGGAGGCAAGCTGTTTTAGAGAGGTGGCTACCTTACACAGTGACCATCTTAGGCAGGTTCCACTGTACCCTCATTTACCAAGATAAAATTAAATTGTAAGCTATATGTGTTTTGGTAAGAAACCGTAATAGAAGAAACCTGTCGTAGCAGTCGCTGGTGAAACGCAGGCTGCAAAGTCTGGAAAAGGAGGACGGCCCTATCCAATCCGCGCAATGTACGCGTATCACTTTAGACCATTTGCTGGCGAGACGAGTCTGTGGATAACTTGTGCATCGATACGTACGTGAGCACCCTCCAGCTACACAATGATACGGCACGACTCTTCTTGATGGATATGGCTGCTTTCGAACGACTGTTGCCTTCAACGCGCACCGCAGCTGTCAGCTGTGGTATACAATATATATACGCGAGGAGACTACTATGACGTCACAGCTCAAAATGGCGAATTTCAGAGATGAATTTACCGGAAGCGAGCGATTTTCCGCCAATCGAAGGAACGCACACAACTTTCAATGTGATTTTCTGTAGTTTCCAGTGAGTCTCTACAACATGTCAAATTTCATCGAAACGTGTCAGTGGCCCTTTAAACAGCAGTGTTTCAGCTGCTTACTCTGTGCCTGAAGAGCTTCAAAGACGATTCGCAACGACAACAGGGGACAAGAGATCTTGATAGCACACCAGAAGAGCTCGCTTAAGTAAGAAATCATTTAGCAAGAATGCGCAAGCAGTGAGCACTTCTTTTTCACTTGATACTACGAACCATACGTAACTTTTCTACGCCCATAGCTACAACTGTGTCAGCACTCGTATCCATGCCTACGCCCATAGATGGTAACTTTTCTATTCCGTGTGCAGTAGCCACTTTTACTTTAAGGTTCTTATCATGAGTAGTACTGTGTGAAAGCTTTTGTCGCGAAGAAGGACTTTTGTTTTCTCGATGTAACTTGCCAGTGGTTTGGTTTATAATCTGCAGCTACATTGAAAGTTTGATCATGTGGCTGGGCACTAGTCTAGCTATGCACTTGACCCCTAGGGTATTTGCACACACAGGTGCGTAGTCCACATTGGCATCCCTCCCTACACATGTGATAGCATATGGTGCACATGTTCCAAGCCCACGGCATTTAATCCTCACAAAGCATATGTGAGGATAGTCTGTATAGCTAAACCGTCTCAGCCGATCGCCAGTACTCTTAGGGTTGGGAAGGGGCAGTCTAGCGGCAGTGACGATTAGTTCACACCCATTCGACCCATCAGATGCTACTGGCAGGAAATCCCACTAAAAGTACTCATAGTCTGAAGCAGCTCAGTCACGCATACTATGCCTTGGAATCCTGGATGGAGCTGTAGAGACAGTCTTTCTGGAGAAACGAATGGAGCATGATGCACTACAGATAACGCGTGTGGCAATGACTCGTCCAATGGGTCGGGCAGGAGTGGTTCTGCACGTGTAGGGTGCGGCATCAATAATCGGACGCCATCAATAATCGGACGCCAGATCTCGACGGTAACGCTTTCTCTTCGCTCGGTCCATGGTACACTTATAGGGCAGAGGTATGGAAGAGGGTACACAGCCTCGGACTCAGATAGGCCGTCCCGCTCACATGTTATAGCAGCAAATGCGAAGTTTCCGCAGTAACATAAAATCGGTCGGAAGTCATCTAAATTCGGACGATGCCTCGTACACTGCGACGCGAGAAGATTTGTTCGCCTTTACCTGCTACTCAGATAGGTACACTCAAGTGCTGTTCACATCGGAAGATTTAGGCAAAATCGTTTCACAGACACGCAACAGCACTGCCTAGAACAGGAAGTGTTGGGGTCATCATAAATCGGAATGGGTAAAATGGCGACAGTGAAAATAGCAGTGACGTATGGCATACAACAGTGAATTGCGAGGATGTTGTCAAGCCTGGATGCAAGAAAGACACTTATACTTTTTGTCTGGCACTTCTGTATGCTATCCCGGCGCAAAGGCAGTGGTACCACAGCAGACAGTAGTCGCACTGAACCCACTTCCTTGCCTTCGGATGCTCACACCTTCCAGCTTGGCAAGCCGACTCCAAATCAGATAGAGATGGAGGAGAGATGTCCTTTGCTGCTGGGTGGATGGTAGATGCAGCTACGGAACCGGATTCTGCAGTGAAACTTGCCTGCCACAGCCTATAGCGTGGATCGGATAAGTCATAGCCTTCCTCCATCCTCCTTTTGTACAAGCGTATCTCTTCTGGGCTGAACTGCTGTGCAGTGGTTGCTGGTTGTATAGCATTGTGTGGATTTCTTAGTTGTCTTCCTGTAATGAAGTAAGCACACCAGACCATACTATGGTGAGGCAGATCAATTTATATAAAATACGTTAAAGGGTGGATTTAGCTACACATTGATCATTAATCTTTACCTTTCGTCTTTGATGCCTCCTTCACTTTCTTGCGCTCTACGCGTTCAATTCTTTTGCGCTCCTTTTCTTCCTGCTTCATCCTCTTTGTTTCTTCCCTGTCTTGCAGCTCTTGCATGCAGTGCTCACTGGTGAGGACATGAGCACTGCAGCGTGCCTGAGGTGGTTTGCGTTGTGCTGGAGGAGTTGGCCGCCGAAGGATGATATCCAGCACGCCTCCGTGTGCTGTAGCATGTCCAGTAACTTGTGGGTGGAATGTTTGCAGCCACAGAGCATATCGTGCATCAGTTGATTCCTTCAGGCGTGAATGAAAGTACTCCATCTCCACCCTGGAGAATGGAGTGTGTGGAGGTGACTTGATAGATGTATTCCTTCTTGGGGTGCAGAATGGCACGAAGGGTGTAGGTTTGAGTGAAGGAGGATTGCCAGGAGTCTCCAGTTGCATCAGTACAACTCTTCGATCAACAGGATAAACTCCTGCAGCCCGAACGCATCCAATTACATTGGACATTGCCATGCCCTTCACCCAAGCTGGTTGAAAAATTTGCATAAAGTTACGTCGTGTCACGACTTTTCCAGGGTTCTTTGTGTAGAACTGCTGGCACTCTTGCATCCAGTTTGCCTTTAATGAAGAAAGTGTACCGTTGTCCAGAGGCTGGAGCAAATGTGTGGCATGCGGAGGTAAACAGAAGAAAGTGCCTCCTTCATCTGCAGCCATGCGTATGGTGCTCAGATTGTAGTGGGAGGAATGCCCATCTAGGCAGAGCAGCAGAGGTTGACATGAAGGAGCATGCACCAGAAAGTGGTTTTAGAACCACTGCTGAAATAGCTCTGCATTCATCCAGCCACTATCTGATAAGCCGTAAGAAGTGCCGGAACTTCTCCCGTGGTCGTTTCCAGCTGCAGGTGTTTCCGGTCAAAGATGACCATCGGAGGAAGGCTGTAGCCACTTGCACTAGCGCAGGCCATTATGGTAATTTGCGCTCTATCCCCTGAAGTGACAGTGTACGGATGTTTCTGGCCCACACCTGCAACCACTTTTGGTAGCTTATGGGTCAAGGGCATTCCTGTTTCATCACAATTGAATATTTTACCTAGATGATGTGCAAGGCCATTTGTTTCAATCGTTTGCTCCAGCAAGTCAAAGTATGCTTCAATGACTTTTGGGTTATTGGCAGCTGCTCTGGCATACAAAAGTGGCTCTGCTTGCCTAAGTGAAATCTCCGGGTGTCGTTTACGGAACCTATCCCACCACCCCTTTGTCAGCTCCACATCACTATCAGGGTTGCGGGCATTGAAAATCTGCTGTGCAATTGCCAGCACATCTCTGCGTGATTTTGCATAACCCACTGATGCACACCCAACCAAAAATTCAACCAGCCTGTCCTCTTCCTCATCTGTTAGGTATGCTTTCCTTCCACCTTTGGCCTGCACAGGAACTTTCCCAGATACTTCATCATTCAAAGTAGATCTGGGAACTCCGTACTCCTCAGCTGCCAAACGTGCGCTTAGTTTGTGTGACAGCACGGCTTCACACGCCTTTTCCATGCTGAGACTGCTGTATCCTCGGTAGGTTTGAGGACGACATGGACCTACAAAGAGCACGTTCACAGGTGCTTTGGTGTGGGATCTTGCAATGCGTGATTGCAATGAAGTGTGGCTGGCAACACAAAGTGGAGCACAGCCAGCCATGTCTGCGAAAGAACAGTCATGAAAGATAGCTGTATTGGTGTCATGGCTTTACAGTGTAGTCTGGTAGCCTTATAAATGCACTGTGACCTTGTTATGGAATGCGACCTAACCCACAACTATGTGAGTAGCTGTATGCGTGCATATATGCATACCTCGAGGGATGATCGAAGCGCTTTAGCACACAGTGGCTCCCAACACACTCAGAACCAAAGAACAAGGGTAGTCGATGCAAATTGTGGGCACCGAGAAGTCGCAAATTCAAAATCCTGCACAGGGATGCTTCAGAAAGCTGTCGATTTTTGATGACCCTGACACTTCCTGTTCTAGGCAGTGCTGCTGCATGTCCGTGAAACGATTTCACCCAAATCTTCCGATGTGAGCAGGACTTGAGTGTACCTATCTGAGTAGCAGGTAAAGGCGAACAAATCTTCTCACGTCGCAGTGCACGAGGCACCAACCGAATTTGGATGACTTCCAACTGATTTTATGTTACTGCGGAAACTTCACATTTGCTGCTATAACTTGTGAGCGAAACGGCCTATCTGAGTCCGAGACTTTGTACCCTCTTACATACCTCTGCCCTATAAGTGTACCACGAATCGAGCGAAGGGAAAGCGTTACCGTCGAGATCTGGTGTCCGATTATTGATGCCGCACCCTACCTGGCTCTGTGAATTGAAAAAGGGCTCAAGCTATCTCTCTGTTCCTTCCATTGCTGCTGTTAGATTTCATTCTGGCTGGAGATGGAGCCATCAGATGCAGAGAGGGTTGCAGTGGGCTCGAGACACCACTCACTCGTTTTGAACGCATGAGCAGAAAAAACCTATCTCACAAAATGCGCATCCTGACGTCGACATCATCTGAAAATTCAACACCGTAAGGTAGCGCGCGTGATACAGACTTTCTTCTCCAGCGACGCTCAGCTGCATAGCTGTCATAAACGTTTCTCTGTCAGCCTCCCAGTCTTCATCAGTATATACTTATTTGGAGCAGTTTGTAGCAGCAAATGCAAAAGCTCTTATATTTCTCCATCTCATCCATCCGACGTATGGTTTGCCCCAACTCACAGGAGTACTCTAGCGATCGATACAGCTCAATCTTTCTTCAAAGGGGGAAGTTTGGCACCTTGCAACCCATCACAGAAACATCAATCAAACTTTGTCTACATGGAATCTTTAGATCACATCTTTACCTTAATTCCCTTTTCGTCAGATAATGGCTAATGGAAATGGTAGCGAAGCATCCAAGAGTACATGCACAGATATTTTGATGTGAATAGGAGTGTTTTTCTTCCAAACTAGCTCATAGCTGTGCGAAGAGCACCTCATTACTATATAGAATTCGCCCAATGAAGTCATGCTTACATCACGAGCAGTCACGCCTGAAACCGCACAGTTCAGGTTTTGAAGACTTGCAAAACATCCTGCTAGTGCGTATTAATATCAGTTTTGTTGCTGGTTGTCAATTCGTTATCAGTACATGTAACATGTCTCACATGCGGACTTGGGAGGAAGTGACAGTGAGAATAGGCAACTATAAACAAAGTCCCAGAGTACTACATTATGTGTATAACTAGGGGTACACGATTTCATTGATTAGGGCGATTCTCAATCGCGAGGGGAAATGTCCAATCAATTAATTGTGCAATAGTATCTATGACATACGTAGTAACACAATTTGTCGACCTGCAAACATTAGTGTGAAAGCCCTCTTCTGTGTTTCAGAATGGCTCAGTGCGACAGGAACTTCTTCAAGCAACAAATCTTCCCCTGAAGAACTCTACATGCAATGTGTGGCAGTTCTTCGGATTTCATCTAGAAAGTGGAGTATCAAGGACCACAGTCGCATAAGTCGCTAGCAGACGCTATTTAGCTAGCACACTGTAGCGAATGATAATCGGCGCTAGGCATCAACATTACTTTTTGCACTTGTAATAGTAGTATCATTTTATTTGCTGCACTACATCGTAGCTCACCCTATACTGACGGTCAAGGTCGCCGATTAATCGATTAATCGTGATACTTTCGAAGCAATAATCAGCAATAATCGTGATACCACATATTCTGATAATGCACACCCCTAGTGTATGCTATGTGTATGCTGCATGTATGTACATCTAAAGTATATATATTTAGCATTCAATGCATAACAATACTTCTTCACGTCCCGACAGGTACTTCGAAATCCTGTGGATACCATTTCAACAGAAGTTGTATACAAAACATTGGGTGAAACGAACAGACTTAATAAGAGCCATGTGCAAATTCACAACTCTAACTTGTTGGATGACAAGATACACTCTGTAATGTGCCGCTACGAAGCTGTTCACCACATGCTAAACAATCCCAACATCAGTATGGAATTTCATCAACTTCACTTGGCAGACATCACCAGGGATCCACATGGGGAAATGAGAAAATTGTGCACTTTCTTTGATGTTGAGTGTTTTGATTGGTACGTGGATGCTTCTGCAAGCCTAGTTCGAAAAACTCTGTCCAAATCCCGCAATGAGGTATTCTGGAGCGAGGATCAAATAAGAAGAGTTGAAGATGCCATGCGAAGGATTCCTTTTCTGTCTCACTACAGGTTTTCAGGTGAAGACTAGAATCATTGATTTTAACGTAAGTTAAGGTTATATGTATACTTTACCAGAGCAGCTTTGGCACATGCATGATGACCTGCTATAGAACTCTAAAGAGTTCCAGCATACTATATTCAGCTTTGACATTGATATGGCTTTATGTACGTATATACAATAAAGTGGCAATATATGTATATACTCCATTAAAAGGCCACTGATGTGTTTGAATTAATTTTTATATGTTGTAGATCGAGCATGAAAAACTATAGTAGTCCCTGTAGATGTAGTAGCCCTGGATGTATATAGTAAATCGTGTAGATGTAGTAGCCCATATAGATGTAGTAGATAGGGGATCTTGTCCCCGAAGCAAAGTTCTTTAGAAAAGCCTGCAACCGACCACTGCTTCTGGTTCTTTTTGGTGCAACTGAGGCAACTATGTAAGCAGAAAGTAATAAACATACAATAGGTTATTAGCCTATTTGGCATAGTCACATGCTTCATATAGAATACCTTGTGGTGTTGGATGGGCTCTTCTCTTTGAGACTCTTTTTACATGGGGTGGCTTGACTTTCTTCTGCAGCCTATCGGCATCCTCTTCCCTCCGCAGCCTATTGGCCTCCTCTTCCCTCCGCAGCCTATCGGCCTCCTCTTCCCTCCACAACCTATTGGCCTCCTCTTCCCTTCGCAGCCTATTGGCCTCCTCTTCTCTCCACAGCCTATCAGCCTCCTCTTCCCTCCACAGCCTATTGGCCTCCTCTTCCCTCCACAGCCTATCGGCCTCTCTTCCCTCCACAGCCTATCCGCCTCCTCTTCCCTCCGCAGCCTATCGGCCTCCTCTTCCCTCCGCAGCCTATTGGCCTCCTCTTCCCTTCGCAGCCTATCGGCCTCCTCTTCTCTCCGCAGCCTATTGGCCTCCTCTTCCCTCCACAGCCTATTGGCCTCCTCTTCCCTCCACAACCTATTGGCCTCCTCTTCCCTCCGCAGCCTATTGGCTTCCTCTTCCCTCCACAGCCTATCGGCCTCCTCTTCCCTCCGCAGCCTATTGGCCTCCTCTTCCCTCCGCAGCCTATTGGCCTCCTCTTCCCTCCGCAGCCTATCAACCTCCTCTTCCCTCCACAGCCTATCAACCTCCTCTTCCCTCCGCTGCCTCTCAGGGTCCTCTTCCCTCTCAGCCACTTCCGTCTGCTGCCTCTTGTGCAGTGTGATATTTTCACCTTGTGATGCAATACATGGAAAGAAACATGCATGCATATGCAACTTGATAACAAAATATATAGACCTGGGGCTGCATGAGATTCTAATGTGCAAACCATACACATGCGCAGGATTATATTATGTATTATATGGTATTTCACCCTAAGGTTTCCCCAGGTGAAATAAGATTTCCATACCATACCATTATCAATACATCATTGTCATATCAAGTGCGGATCAAAGGCTTAAGTGTACATAATTTTATTATACATTGACACTCACTCATGAGCATTTCATCATCAAGCTCATTTTCCCTTCCTTCTTCACTGGAGCAAACTTGTGAAACTATAAGGAATACAATCAATTGTTGATCTTAACCATCTATTCTTGAAAATGTAGATTATAAAGCAAGACATCACACCAAGTGTCCAAGTATAATTAAAAATAATCCAAGTTGTCATTTATACTATGCAAGTTGTATAATTATATACAGTTGAATACTATTCATATTACATGCATATAGCACTGACCTGATTGCAGCTCCTTCGCCACATCTGATCGATGCATGACTTGTGCACAATGACACACCGCTTCTTTGTTATGCACTGTGCAGGGGCCGATCCAATCTTTACATACGTATAAATATATAAGGTTGAAGAGAAGTAATGTTATATAATAGCATTTTTGGGCACATTAATTTTATTAGCAACTGTCCTCTGATAAGTTTTTCTGCCATATATGTCATATACTAGACGAATACCCACCCATCGACTGGGTTCCTAGCATGTAATTTTTAATTTGAGCATTAGTCAAGCATATATGTAACTGGGGGCATTCATGCACACATGCACCTATACAAATGCAGTAGCGGTGGGACTTACACACCTCAGTGATAGGAGGAGTATGCAAGGTTGCATTTGCTGAGGGAGAATTCCGTGCAGTGCCCTTGAAGCAAAGGGCCGGGGGTTCTTTTTGCTTGGATGAGCATGCCTGTATGAACAGTGCTGCTACAGTGGCATCTACCGGTAACTGTCGAGTGACAAACATAAATTGTTTGGTCCTTTCCTGTTACTTCATCCTTTGCAAAATTTCAGCCTTTGATCTACTGTATATGTGATTTGGTGCACCAAGTGCAGCCATCACACACCTCAATTGCAAATGCTGTCGTCTTTCCAGTGCCTGGTTCGATCTCCATAGATGGGAACAGGGAAGTTGTTGTATAGCACCAGTACCACCCTGACTGTCTCACAGTGCAGTGTGAGAGCACCAGTTGCCAGAGCTACTACATAATTCTGCACAATCATTGTGCTCCATGCATTCCATGAGATTGAGTATCATGGCTCTTAGTGGAGCCGATGACAGTGGCTTTATGATTCTGAATGGCTCGCAGACAAATCCCTGCACCATTTCTGCAACAAGGTCATGCACACAAATGTACGTACTCTGCATTGTTGGAATCCAGCTGCTCACCACTTGCACTGATGCAAGTGCCCCCATCCAACACCCAGGTGCCATCAGGCTGTTTTCCTGGAAAAAGGGCTAGCTTTATCACCTTGCAGGTATCCACCTTCTTGAACTAAAAAATTCAATCACCTCCTTTTCTGTGAAGTTACACAACAAGTTTCCTTGTTTGTAAGATCGATTGAGCTCTTTTATGAACTGCGACTTGACATGCAGTCCATGGCCATCATTTGGACCGTTCCCCGCCGTTCCCCAGAATATCGGACAGTTTTGCAAGAGTTTTTGCTAGTAGTCCAGCTACCTATTCAACACGTACACGTCACATGTATGGGTTGCATCATGTGTACGCATAGCTGCATGCTACAGTTAGCCTAGAAGGTGGGTATAAGATCATGGGTCTATTACACTTTGATTGCTTGCAAATTGGTGAATCTACCTAGGCCAAGTTGCAATTCACTCCCTAAGTGTATAGCTAGCTAGCTAGCAAGTTAGCTAGCTAAATAGTTAGCTAAGTGTGTAGCTATGTACACCTAGTGTGTATTGCACATAATTCTGTAGAGCAGTTGTTGAAGTCCTCATCAGTGTGCTAGTTAGCTACACCGCCATGGAATGGGGAGAGCAGGAGTTACATCCAAGCACCCTACCTGACCATGTCTCAGCTGTTAGCAGTGAACAGCCTTCCGCTATGTTAGGGTCGCGAAGACGGGGGAACAAAGACATGGAAGGCGCGCTGCGCCATGGCGTAATGGCCTAATGGGAATGTCAGGAATGCAATTACCCAAACACTGTGGGATTGCACAATCCTATAGGCCGTATATATATACCTTGTCGGCTCTGGTTTCATGCATCGGAGGCCATAGCCACCTTGTCCGACCCCCCCCCCCCCCCCACTGCTTCGATTACCCTTCCCGCAGCCATTTTGTTAGCGGAAGTGGGTGGGCTGGGAACGAGACTAGGCAAACAGGAGTGTGAAACGCGAACGGAAACAGCTGATTCCGGTTTCCTAGTGTTCTTTGGACCTATCATATTTGATAGTGGAAAAGTAGAAAAGCTATAATGCCTGGTCCGGCCAAGCTTTTTATTCGTTCAATCCCTATCGCAATAACTCTACTGGTACTATTGTACGTCCTCTTCCATCATTACATAAGTCTCGCGTGGCCAGCCCGTTTTCTGCCGTTTCCGTTTCGCCGTCACGGCGAAACGGTAGTCTGGCCAGCTAGACCGTTCCTAGTAAACGCCGGAGGCGCGAGGGGAAGGAACGGTCTAGCAGACATAGCGATTAGTTCACACCTTGCACGTCACTTTTGACCAATGAAATGCTACTGTCCAGAAACTGAGTCAATAGTATTCATAGAGTGTGATTTAATCGCTGTGTGTATGTAGCTTACGAGCGTATGGCAAGCCATCAGAACAAAATTCGGCAGCGATTACGATTGCATTCCAAAACGTGACGGTCTAAACGGTTTGACCTACACTCAGAACGTTTTGAAATGGATCAGAACGTTTTAGAACGATATCAAAGCGTTAGGGTTAGCCATTTCAAAACGTCTTGGGTGCAGGTCAAACCGTTTTAGACCGTCACGCGACGTTTTGGAATGCCATCGTAATCGCTGCCGAATTTTTAGGGGCTGCCGCAGGCAGCCCCTATATTGTTTTCATTTTGCGCTCGTTGTATGGCTTCATGTTACGGAAATATAGATATATATATATATATAATGTTGACGCGGCGGTAGTATAACTGTACTGACATTTATATTGTAAAGTACAGGCAAAGTATTGCGTTCCGAAACATTTATATTGTCGGCCATTTTTTGTGGCTCGCTAGGGGGAGAAAGCTACAGAAAGACCTCAGAAAGCAGCACAGGTCGCCGTTAGTCGTCGCTTTGAACGTCCCGCTCTGTTCATTGGATGCCAACATCAGCGTTGTTGCACCATTGCCTCGGACAAAGGACAGGAGCGGCGCTAAGCTCAGAAAACGAACCGTATCGTTTGCTGCGTGTTCAATTTGTGGCTTGCCGACTTTCTATCTTCACAACGCTGCCGAGAACAATTGGCAGGAGTAACGCCAAGCTTGGTGAGTGCGTGAATCTTCTCTTCTTAGGCTTGCTAGCTGTGTTTCGCGTAGAAAATCTCAGCACGCAGTGAAAGCCTCTAACTACAATTGTCTCCAGTGGCGCGCTGTTTGTACTCGAACGAATCCTTTTCTGCCTCTGCCAAACACCTGCTACCGTGTCCCTCAGGGCTGTGTGTGTGTTGTGTGTGTGTGTGTGTGTGTGTGTGTGTGTGTGTGTGTGTGTGTGTGTGTGTGTGTGTGTGTGTGTGTGTGTGTGTGTGTGTGTGTGTGTGTGTGTGTGTGTGTGTGTGTGTGTGTGTGTGTGTGTGTGTGTGTGTGTGTGTGTGTGTGTGTGTGTGTGTGTGTGTGTGTGTGTGTGTGTGTGTGTGTGTGTGTGTGTGTGTGTGTGTGTGTGTGTGTGTGTGTGTGTGTGTGTGTGTGTGTGTGTGTGTGTGTGTGTGTGTGTGTGTGTGTGTGTGTGTGTGTGTGTGTGTGTGTGTGTGTGTGTGTGTGTGTGTGTGTGTCAATACTGTGTTTCTGTCTTCAAGCAAGAAACACACTATGTGGCTAGGTATGAATAGCAGGATTGTTTGGTGCAGCTCCGAATGAGCAAAGGAAAGAAAGAAAAAATTTGCACAGTCTGTCCATGTCTGTGTGCTCTTGCATGAGTGAAGCTCTGTGCATGCCAATGCTTTCTGTATGGGCAAGTTTGAACAAAATTTAATTGTCATGTACCTTACTTGTGCCTGAGTCAGCAAGTAGTTCGAGTTGGGGCGGCAGCCCCACGAGTTTTTTAACTCGAAATACTTGTTTTTACTGACTCCGCTTCCAAGGAAAGGTCTTCTCCGGTGATGTTTAACAGCAAAGTACCTGCCTGTGTCAACGACCACGCATGATACAGGGTGTACTTGTCTGATGACAGCGGCTCCCGACACAATCGGCAGAAGCGTCCGTATAGTTGCTGTTGTATCTGCACCCGACCAGCGTAGCTACTCCCTTCAGCCATCTGCTAGCGACTGCTTGCTATACGCGACTCATCGCCTATTTACTTTTTCCGCTTTGCGGTCAGTAAGTGCAAGGTGTGAACTAATCGCTATGTATGCTAGACCGTCCCTTCCCTTTCTCGCCCCTCGGCGCTTGTTGGGACGGTCTACGGCCAGACTAGGCGAAACGGAAACGGCAGAAAACGGACTGGCCATCGGTGAGTAATACATTGAATATTAGGTACCCTCAGTACGTGTGTGTTGGTTTATGAGGTACCCTCAGTACATGTGTATTGGTTTATGAGGTACCCTCAGTACGTGTGTATTGGTTTATGAGGTACCCTCAGTACATGTCACGGCTGTTTTCGCATGGAAACTTAGTTTTGAAATGGAAATTTGGACAAAAGCAATGACGTCATACGATTTGCATGGTAACGTATGTTACTGCGTTATTTTCTCTCATTTTCAGGTACACTTTGACAGCCTGTGCAAGTGCCTGGTTCGATCTCCATAGATGGGAACAGGGAAGTTGTTGTATAGCACCAGTACCTCCCTGACTGTCTCACAGTGCAGTGTGAGAGCACCAGTTGCCAGAGCTACTACATAATTCTGCACAATCATTGTGCTCCATGCATTCCATGAGATTGAGTATCATGGCTCTTAGTGGAGCCGATGACAGTGGCTTTTTGATTCTGAATGGCTCGCAGACAAATCCCTGCACCATTTCCGCAACAAGGTCATGCACACAAATGTACGTACTCTGCATTGTTGAAATCCAGCTGCTCACCACTTGCACTGATGCAAGTGCCCCCATCCAACACCCAGGTGCCATCAGGCTGTTTTCCTGGAAAAAGGGCTAGCTTTTTCACCTTGCAGGTATCCACCTTCTTGAACTAAAAAATTCAATCACCTCCTTTTCTGTGAAGTTACACAACAAGTTTCCTTGTTTGTAAGATCGATTGAGCTTTTCCGTTCCCCGCCGTTCCCCAGAATATCGGACAGTTTTGCAAGAGTTTTTGCTAGTAGTCCAGCTACCTATTCAACACGTACACGTCACATGTATGGGTTGCATCATGTGTACGCATAGCTGCATGCTACAGTTAGCCAAGAAGGTGGGTATAAGATCATGGGTCTATTACACTTTGATTGCTTGCAAATTGGTGAATCTACCTAGGCCAAGTTGCAATTCACTCCCTAAGTGTATAGCTAGCTAGCTAGCAAGTTAGCTAGCTAAATAGTTAGCTAAGTGTGTAGCTATGTACACCTAGTGTGTATTGCACATAATTCTGTAGAGCAGTTGTTGAAGTCCTCATCAGTGTGCTAGTTAGCTACACCGCCATGGAATGGGGAGAGCAGGAGTTACATCCAAGCACCCTACCTGACCATGTCTCAGCTGTTAGCAGTGAACAGCCTTCCGCTATGTTAGGGTCGCGAAGACGGAGGAACAAAGACATGGAAGGCGCGCTGCACCATGGCGTAGTTAGACTACAGAGGCCAGAGCGCGCGGGTATACAATGGGCCGGGCCTAATGGGAATGTCAGGAATGCAATTACCCAAACACTGGGATTGCACAATCCTATAGGACGTATATACCTTGTCGGCTCTGGTTTCATGCATCGGAGGCCATAGCCACCTTGTCCGACCCCCCCCCCCACTGCTTCGATTACCCTTCCCGCAGCCATTTTGTTAGCGGAAGTGGGTGGGCTGGGAACGAGACTAGACAAACAGGAGTGTGAAACGCGAACGGAAACAGCTGATTCCGGTTTCCTAGTGTTCTTTGGACCTATCATATTTGATAGTGGAAAAGTAGAAAAGCTATAATGCCTGGTCCGGCCAAGCTTTTTATTCGTTCAATCCCTATCGCAATAACTCTACTGGTACTATTGTACGTCCTCTTCCATCATTACATTAGTCTCGCGTGGCCAGCCCGTTTTCTGCCGTTTCCGTTTCGCCATCACGGCGAAACAGAAACGGCAGAAAACGGACTGGCCACGCGAGACTATCATTACATCGGTGAGTAATACATTGAATATTAGGTACCCTCAGTACGTGTGTGTTGGTTTATGAGGTACCCTCAGTACGTGTGTATTGGTTTATGAGGTACCCTCAGTACGTGTGTATTGGTTTATGAGGTACCCTCAGTACATGTCACGGCTGTTTTCGCATGGAAACTTAGTTTTGAAATGGAAATTTGGACAAAAGCAATGACGTCATACGATTTGCATGGTAACGTATGTTACTGCGTTATTTTCTCTCATTTTCAGGTACACTTTGACAGCCTGTGCAAGTGCCTGGTTCGATCTCCATAGATGGGAACAGGGAAGTTGTTGTATAGCACCAGTACCTCCCTGACTGTCTCACAGTGCAGTGTGAGAGCACCAGTACGAGTGGCAACATCGTGACATGTATACGCTTGCGCACCACTTTGGCGGTCTAATTGCTCTCGTTCGCGTCCATCCCCGGCCCAGCCGGGGATGGTGCTAGTGCATCATTTGAATTGTGAATTAGGTGCCCTCTGGTACCTAAGCTTGCTTGACCTGTGAAGATTACCGAATAGAGCAGCAGACCCATCGATACGTGCGACGACGACGACATATACACATCGCAAGTTATGGGGTGGCGTATAATAATTTATTATATATAAATATGCACAGAAGCCATGGATGAACTTTCATGCAACTATGTATATACCTTCTCTGGAACTTCAACCAAGCACAAGTATTTGCAAACTGCTTCATAGCTGCAAATGCACACCTTTATAAATGGTGATACTTCAAGCAATAGGATATACTACAAATACACACAACTGTAAAATGACCACCACAGGGCAGAGACAGGCATTGTAAAATGTAAATGTAAAGTATAATGTGTATAACTGTTACTTTAAAAGGTGAATGGATCGTCATTTGGAGAATTTGCACCACTTCCACCTCCACTGGGCCTTGAGCATTTCGCGTGCAAAATCCGCGGAAAACTTCTGCACCAGCCAGTAGAGCTCAGCTGTGGTGATTGCCCTGTTCAGCAAGTGCATTCTGGGAACTGCCAATGCCACATTACAAGCTGCAAAAGCAAGATCAGAGTAGGGGGCATAAAGAAGCCATCAGAGCTACTCATGGCTACACTAGGTGCACTTCAATACAGGTGTACCAATGGCAGCTGTACTACAGATGCACTGCAAAATTTGCGCACTCATCTCAGTGTCTGCACAGGAACACCTGCTCCCTTCCAAAAGTCCACACACCGTCTCACTTCACACTACCGCAAGTCCTAGATGCTCCCACTAACAGCACACCTTCCACTGTTGAACCCAAAGTATTGGGTCACCTCACCTGTAAAACGATGACATCATTATGTGTGTATAGCACTGACAACACCATCACAGTGCCAACAGGACAGGCATGCTGCAGGAACAAAACCAAACAAAACTGTCACAAAAATCAATCTGGGCCAAAAGTAGTTCGGGCGTATCTTTTATGGCTGCCATAATTGTTCCCCCCTTGCGATAACTAGTCCAGGGTGATGTTCACGCTCAACTTGTAAACGAAACGTAAGAAGAAGATTCAAAAGAGATGGAGGAGACAATGAAGGACATGGGTGAGACCGAAGAAGCTGGAGATCTGTTTGGAGTGCCGTGCTAACCTTCAACCATCGTGTTGACAGCACTACGCCAGGGAGCTACTTTTGGGATGACCAACGGCACTTCTATAATCACAAAAGGAGTTCTCACACTGAGGGGTAGCTTTCAGCAGAAGGAGATATTTAACACCAGTAGCAACGTTACCAGGGTGATCACCACCGGCACAACAGGACTACTTTCAACTGTCAAAACTGCCCCCATGGCTAGTATTATATTTCGACATGTATACATATGCTATTGTACCTGTTGTGGGCACACTGTGCTACGTCATGACTAGAATGCTATTCTAATCAAAAAATGTTTCATAGCTATGGCAAAAAAAATTCTACAGACAGTCACTCTACTTCAAATTAAAGTACACTACCTAATGAATGCACTGCACAAAGCTAAATGTGTCGGAAAACTTGCGCTCTCAAGATATGGAGTATCAACAAAAAGACTTCCTAGTGAAAATATGCGTAAAAAACAACTCAATACAGATTATTATTAACCCGAAATGTTTCCAACCATTTGATTAAACCTGTTGAAGAGCTAGATAGCAATTGTCGCATCTTGTCGCATCATTACTCGTGAGAACAAGTACACAGGAAAACTTTCGACTCACGGAGTTTCCCAGCCATTTTCCTCGATCAAATTCCCATTCCGAACTTAATTTCCTGAAATGGATAGGTTTGAACACCCGTGATGTGTATTGGTTTTATGAGGTACCCTCAGTACGTGTGTATTGGTTCATGAGGTACCCTCAGTACGTGTGTATTGGTTTATGAGGTACCCTCAGTACGTGTGTATTGGTTTATGAGGTACCCTCAGTACGTGTGTATTGGTTTATGAGGTACCCTCAGTACGTGTGTATTGGTTTATGAGTGCATACTTTCAGGAACTGGTCACCCAATATATGTCAGCGCAAACTATTTTCACTACTGTAGCAGCCCATATAGAATCTACTACGTACCTGGAAAGCAGTCTCTGTCACCGTCTATACACATTGGCAGAATCACCAATTATTATACAGTGTAAAACCATAGAGCTATCTACACATTTGAAGATGAACACAGTACGGCGATCGTTCGCAGTTGTAGTCGCCTTTTCCCAGCTAAAGTGTGCGTGGCAGCATACAAAAATAGCAGTCGCGCGCGCGTAGCCAGGCGGTATGTCTACGCGATTACTATTAAAGCTAGCTGGGCCTGTACCTTCTTGAAAGAAACGCGCTCCTCCTGTAAGACGTTTGCAGAATGAATACTGCCAGGTATCCGCTAAAGACACGCGACGGCGTATAATACTGAGAAGGAGTCGTCCACCGTCAAAGAACCGACAAGCCTCTAGTCTCGTCCAGACCCATCCGCCATTTTATATCGGGCGAGTATAAAATGGCGGATGGGTCTGGGCATAGATTATCTAAACTACGCAACCTTAGTCTCGTCCCCAGTCCACTTCCGGCCGCCATTTTTAATGGGGCTCGAAAGGTGGTCTGGCACATTTAGTCAAAAAGCTTGGCATTCGTTAGTCTCGTACCCAGCCCACTTCCGGCCGCCATTTTGTAAGGCACGGAAGGTGGGTCTGGGGACTATATATGTGCAGTTTTCTTGGCGGAGTCCGGCGATCCCCTGCCTCCAATCAGATTGCAGATACGTGAATAATAATGAGCAAATCACATGTCGGTCACATGCGCGTGCGTTGGGTGCGAACAACGGAGATGGAGCTTCCTTTGGGTCAAGCTAACGGTCGAGCCATTGCACATACAGAGTCATCGCTAGGGATACAAATCGAATGGTTGGGTAAAAATTGTCCTTGTCCTAACTGTCAAAGGATAGTACTCAGAGCTCGAAAATGATCCTTCTGTAGTGATCACATCACATTTTTCCTGTTTATTTACGTATTGCCTGATTGCATACTTTACTTTATTATTTCCTGTAATTTAGCATGGCGTTACTTCCTTTTATTATAGCATCCGCCTCATTCACATCCGGTCACGTGATCCTTTGTACACACCGCACCACACACAATCGCCTTTGTTTCTTTGTTTGTACACACATGTGTGCATGGCACAGGCAGTGTAATTATTCTCTCTATCCACGTGCAGTACAGAGGTACGGAGTTGAGTCGCTCGCAGTAGTAGAGTCGCTTGTAGAGTTAGTGAGTGATCTAGCAGTCCTAGCAAGTTACCCTGGACCTCGATCTACCACATTGGTGACCCTGACGAGATCTCGATCTTGCGAACTCCCACTACTCCGCGCTCCCGCGAACTCCACTACCTCGCCACACCCTGACGTTGGATCTCGCATCATGGCCGAACAACTAGAACCCGCCGCAGAGCTTTCTCCTTCCGCTGCCGTCGTCTCCCTACCGCCTGCCTCGGTGTCCGCGGTCACAGTGAAAATACCGCCGTTCTGGCCAGCGGACCCACAAGTATGGTTCGCGCAGGTAGAGGCTCAATTCTCAACGCGGAACATTACAAGCCAGCGGACCAAATTCGACCATGTTGTCGCCGCGTTGGCCCCCGAATTCGCCACGGAAGTCCGGGACCTCCTCCTCCAACCACCGGCAGACACACCCTACGACGTTCTGCGCGCCCAGCTCATCAAACGAACAGCTGCCTCCGAACAACGCCGCCTCCGCCAGCTATTCACAGCGGAAGAACTGGGCGACCGTACCCCCTCCCAACTCCTGCGACGATTGCAGCAGTTACTGGGTGACGCTGCCGGACCCAACCCTGACAACACGTTCCTCAGGGAACTCTTCTTGCAACGGCTTCCAGGACACGTCCGGATGGTCCTAGCCTCCTCAGGGGACATACCCTTGGAAGCACTTGCCACTCTCGCTGACAAGGTGATGGAAGTGGCATCCCCATCCGTCTCCTCCGTCAATGTTGCCCCACTAACCTCGGAGGTTGGACAGCTCAGGTCTGAGGTAACACAGCTACGGGAGATGATCGCCGCCCTGAAGATTGCCCCCAGCAACCCCCACCGCCGGGCGCGGTCACGCTCCCAGTCTACCTCGACAGCAAGCCCCCGTTCCAGCAGTCCTGCTCCACCCCCAACGGGGAACCCCCCATCTGCCAGCCTCTGCTGGTATCATCGCCGGTTTGGGGACGCCGCCCGCAAGTGCACCTCCCCCTGTTCGTGGACGGGAAACGGCCCGGCCGGGTGTTGATGGCGACCAGCACCTCCGGCCTATCACCGAGTCGCCTGTTCTTCGTTACTGACCGGATGAGTGGTCTGCGCCTCTTAGTGGACACTGGAGCTGAAGTCAGTGTCTTACCAGTTGCCCAGTCGTCCCGTTCCTCCCTCCCTGCAGGTCCACCACTCCAGGCGGTCAACAATTCGAGCATTGCGACCTTCGGTACCACATCCCGCACCCTCAACCTGGGACTCCGGCGGACCTCCAGATCTTGAAAGCACCGTCGGCAAGCGTACGCAGTTTGCGTACTCACTGTCAACTGGTGCCACAATGCAGGCCAAACCGTCCTCACGAAGCTTCCAACTATGCTACCACCGCGCAGAAGGGAAGATAGATTGCGTCTTCTTGTCTCCGTATCGCTAGGAGGCTGTGCACAGAAGGAGCATCGCGATAGTCTTGGGCTGCCATATAAACGCGATATGGAAGCATGTGCCCATCATGTGATATTGCGCAATCACAGCCAAGGATTATGTACATAGTCCCCAGACCCTACCTTCCGCGTCGTCAGCCATGTTTGCGGAAGTTGGGGCTGGGTACGAGACTAGGCATTCGTAAGGTACATCAGAGACATCACGTGACTAGACGACTAGTGACATGGCCGCTACGAACCCGGTACTGTCCCGTCTGGCTGCCAGTACAGACTGTGAAATGCTGTTTAAGGAAGTCAAACACAGCTAGTAAGGTGGCGAAGCACAGGGATTTGCCTTCGCCTGTTGGTAAGGAAACGAAAACATCCTTGCCCTGTAGGAACTCCCGAACCGCCTTATCTTGGTCGCTCGTTGCTGCAGCGTATCCATGAGTAAGGAAAGCATGCTTGATGGCATCGTTCAAAGCTCTGCTGCGACTCCCTTCACGTCAAGCCTCGGTATATCCATGATTGATGCTCGTAGAACGCCGCTCGTTATTACGCTGAGTGACGCGTCTGTTTCTGGCAATCTGATTGGGCAGAACGGTAGCGTTCTGCAGTGCCAAGCTTTTCGACTAAATGTGCCAGAGCACCTTTTGAGCCCCAATAAAAATGGCGGCCGAAAGTGGACTGGGGACGAGACTAACGCAACCTCGGGATTGGAATGAAGTATTGCATACTTTGCGGTGTTGCGACTACGCGCGACTTGTGTATAAATTGTTTCGCAACGTCACTTCCTGTGTGACAATGTTGTATTCTTGAAGGGGTGAAGAAAGGTGTCCTCAAAACATTCTTCCACACTAAGCAAAAGGACATATTTCTTACCCTTGTAGCTTGTCACGCAATAGAACACGAGCCAAAGTAACGCAAGAAAGTGCCTTTACAGCATCGAAGCATAAATTCGACTAGCCTCAAAGTCGCTTCTAAAACAGGGATTCAGATCTTGTGTACCACGTAGTGCAACGGCCTCGGCCCATAGCATCATGGATGCACCGTCAATGGAATCGTAACGACCTCCTGCGTGCATTGGTATGGTTATCTGATACAATCCGTAGCAGCGCGCTTCCAAATTGGACGATTTGTCTTCGAAACTGGTAAAAATCCAGCTCCTCTAAGGTGGAAGGACTAACTCAGTCATCTTACGGCCGACGCTCGTCGGGTTTTTGCTACTGGGTATATGAAGGGTCTCTACGTGCCGTAGTCAGCCATTTTAGGTCAGTATAACACTAGTAACGGAGATATACGGGTGCAAAGGGTGACCAATTTCTGTTGGCAGGCAATGCTGGTACCACCCGAACACACTGTGTGTTATCTGCAACAAAGGCAATTGTTATTATAACAGAGGTGTGAACTATGAATGTACTTATACACTGATAGCACACTGCACTGCTTGAGTAATCATGCTATGCTGTGCAGAGGAACTTAGACCATAGTGCCACCTGAAACAAGTGCTGTCTGCCTTTCTGCGCAGGTAGACGCGATATCACGTCGTACGTAGATCTTCTTATGTAAGACTGCGCACAAGGATTGAAGCTCAGCGCTCAACTGTAGAAGAAACCTCGATCTGCTGCCTTATCACACGATGTCGAGGGAGTATTTCACTAGCGATTTTTTTGTAGCTAGCTTGCGAAGAATAGAGGTGAACGAATCCAACGGAGAAACATCTTCAGCAGTCGATAGGGAAACGGCCATGGAGCTACATAGAGCGCTGAAGTTTTAAATAATGTATGATACGAACAGCCGAACCACGGAACATGTGTAGCCGGAAATTGCGTCGCCAGAAAACCGGAAAAATACAACACACATGGTCACAGGGGTGTGTGGGCGGATTCCAATCCTGGTTGCGTAGTTTAGATAATCTATGGTCTGGGTACGAGACTACAAGCCTTCCAACAATTTCATTAAGCGCATTATTGGGTAAGTGATGCCTTTGATGAGACAAAGACATTGATATGGGGCCAGCGAATGAGCCAAGGGCACAAAGAGAAAACACGGTCAGTTCTCTAGACAAATTGTTAACATTGTTCCTAGTGGCTAATCTCTGTACCCCAATCATTCATACGTACCTTGGTACTAGTGGAGAGGGATGGGTTTGTCAGAATGGTATCCTTGTCAGTATGCAGGAGATGAATTGCACCTTTTAAATTGAGGACACAGCATTTATCCAGAAATATTGGCCAAAAAAACAGCGTTCTGTACAGGTAGCTGGGTAATCCTGTATAAAACTTGGCCTTATGGCCATTACCACAATTTTCTTCATACCCCATGTCACCTCTGCCATTTCCTCTTCAATCTCAAGCACTCTCTGCCTTGGCTCTCCTGCCTTAACATTGCGATGGCCCATTTTCTATATGCCGCAAGCAGCCATTCTTGAATTCATCGAAAGCCCATTTTCATATCTGTGCATTCAGGTGTAAAGCAGAAACTTGTGACATGTTCTGTACTTCAATGTACCTTTTTGCAGTATATAATATATGTAACAGCTTTAATTAGCATAATTTAACATCTACATCACTGTAATTGGTTATAATAGCAATAATATGAAACCTTAATCCTGTTTCAAGTTCTCCTTTCAGTTATCTATATTGCAATTATATTTCATTCATGTAGATGGATCAATAGCTGTCTCATTTCAAGTACCTGAGAGTTCACATCTCACGCCAACACTGACACCAATGTCAACAAAGACGGCACTGTCAACAAAGAAACGACTGACACTATCAACTACAACGACATCACCCTCAGCAACGACAACGCTGACATTTTCATCCCTAGAGTGGGCATTGTTTGGTAGTGACTGTAGTGGTTTAGGTCTTGGCACTTTTCGGACAGATGTGATACCGCCAGCAGTTATTGCAAATGCTTCTTTGCCACAGCCAGTGATTGCTGGTGTGAAATGTTTCACTTTTTTGTTGGATTTGGACGTAGTGGGAGTACTCTTGTTGGAGCCCTCTTGGATGCTCACCCAAATATTGTTCTTGGCACAGACTACCAATTGTTCCTCAAATGGCCACAATGGCGAAGCAGCCACCGAGATATATCTTATCTATACACTGCTCTGTATCAATTTTCGATTCAATTTGCAGATTTCTTCCGCACTTACAAGGGAAATTTATATACCTTTAACATGAAGAAAGGTTACAACGGTTGTTATAACAAGTCAATTTTAGTCATTGGAGAGAAAGAAGCTGCTACCGCTACTACTCAATACATTAATGAACATCATCAGTGGATGCGAACCTTCAAAGAGCTGCAAGATACAATGAAAGTGCCCATTAAAGTTGTTCAGGTAAGTATATCCATTACTCAATTTTCAGTACAACTGTTATTCAAAGCAGGTATAACATCATTATAGGAGCATGCTGAGTGAGCCCCACATTTGTATAGTGGTTTGGTGGGTGCCAATATGCTATATATGAATGTGGTGTTTCATACATATTTTTAGGACTACGGGTTCAAATTATGTGCATGTGGGTTATGGCCAGCTAAGTTTCTTGAGGGGAGGAACCATTCTTCAACATATTCATGACAATGCATGTGACTGCTTGTAATGTACGTAGAATAGCCTTCCCCGTCATTTATTGGAGCCGTTTTGTTCAAAACATGATGTAACATAAGAAAGTCACACGAGCGTCATGTGACACAGGCTGTTGGACAAGGCAGTATTGAGTGTTGTTCGTAAACTGCTGTGTGGCACCTCAGATCAATTTATAATACTTCACAACAAAGGCAAATTTCGTAACGTAAGGGGATTTCTACCTTTCCATGAACGGTAAGTGTAAGAAAACGTTACTGTCTAGGAGCATGCGTACACCTGTAGATCAACCTGTATGTACACCTGTGCATGCACCCTTACGTAACCTGTCATACAAATACACCCGTACCGAAAATTATATAAGCACTAGTGTTGAGCGATAGTATCGATTATGCAATTATCGTGATAGTAAATTTACTATCACGATAGTGAAAGTGCACAGGAGCTGTCATGATAGAGGGCTAGTTACAGTAGAACCAAACCCCTAAGATTTCTTTTTGATTATCACTAGAGATAGTTGATCAATCGCTTCCTAAGACCATTAAACTCAACTGCTTTCCGAGAACAATTGCAGCAAAGCACTTCGTGCATATCAGCCATTTTCTGTGACGTCACTACCAAAAGTAAGCTGATACGCTTGCACCAAAAAGCTGCTGTTGCTGGTGGAGACTGCTTCACACTATTGCACACAACGACTTTTATGTGGGAATTATACATCTATCCATTTCAATTACTTGTCATACTGTTTATTTGCCAACCAATTCGGGGATCAAATTAACAGACCCAGTATTGGTAAACAAACTATCGTGAAACTATTGAATATCATGACTATTGCCTCAGTCACTGTCGTTATAGTACAAAATGTACTATCGCTCAGCCCTAATAAGCACTTTCAAGTGTCGAACGCAAGAACGTTCACAGCTCTATGAAGATCGTTAGTCGATGTTTGTTAGTCGTACGACACTGACGCAGTCCTCCTCAGGCCAGTACAAGAGCACGTGGTTGTCTGTAGGAAGATACGTGCACAGCAAACTGTCACATCGCACTCTTGTCAGAAGAACGCTGGAGCAGTCGATTCTTTTACATGGCTACTCACCTGCTTCCTCTTGCGTCTCTCTAATGGCCAGGGCATGTGGACGTTGCATATGTAAACAATATGCCTTCCTTGCGGATGATTTTTTAAAGCTGTTTTATACTCTCGTTCTCTTACAGACTAAAACAGGAAAGGGCAAAATGTGCATACCAGTGAAGCTATGGCATTATGCTTTCCTGCTGCAGCATCATTCCTTCTGCAATAGCTGTTATAGATGAAGAATCGGCGCCGACAGTAATGCATATTAAAAGGGACAAAATTGGGATGGGACATCACACAGAAAGGCTCCGGACAAAACAGACGGCAACACAACACTCAGCCAAACTTTTCCATGTCTCTGCAGTTGAAATGTGAATCTGTAGGTTAGCTACATGGTGGAAAATGTCTTCTTTCGTTGATAAAAAAACTATTGCAACTTGTTACTCCCGATAGAAACAACGTATGAAAAGTGGAGACATGGAAAAGTTAGAACCACTAGCTCCCTAACTCTGGTTTAAGAGGAATATATTCGCCTGTTCTGATATCCCTCACGGTGATTTACTAACAGTACTCAATTTCTCCACCTCTAGCAACCAGAGTCACGCACAGTTCACGTGACTTCCGGTATCAAGAAGCCTTGGTGATGCAACCACTAGGTCCGAATGGACTATATTGAACAGCATTTCGAGCGTCTCAGCTGCTTACTCTGTGCCTTGATAATGATGGAACTACTTCATTGAACGTTTCCTCATAAAACAAGTAGCTTCAATGCCCGCTTATTCTTGCTCACTGCCAAACCGGATGTGACATTGCATGGTAATCAGAACACACCACGTGCTGTCACATGTGTAGCCACAGAAACGCACAGAATGTGCCAAAACCTCAGGGTTCGCCGTTATGTAAACTGAACTGCCACGCCCCACATGCGAGTTGTAGACTCATTCTGTGCGCGAAGAAGATGAAGGGCTTCAAAGACAATTCGCAACGACAACAGCGGACAAGAGATCTTGATAGCACACCAGAACAGCTCGCTTAAGTAAGAAATCATTTAGCAATCTTTTTCGCTTGACACTACGGACCATACGTAACTTTTCTACGCCTATAGCTACAACCGTATCAGCACCTGTGTCCATGCCTACGCCCTTTTCTATTTTGTGTGCAGTAGCCACTTTTACTTTGAGGTTCTTATCATGAGTAGTACTGTATGAAAGCTTTTGTCGCGAACAAGGACTTTTGTTTTCTCGATGTAACTTGCCAGTGGTTTGGTTTATAATCTGCAGCTACATTGAAAGTTTGATCATGTGGCTGGGCACCAGTCTAGCTATGCACTTGACCCCTAGGGTATTTGCACACACAGGTGCATAGTCCACATTGGCATCCCTCCCTACACATGTGATAACATATGGTGCACATGTTCCAAGCCCACGGCATTTAATCCTCACAAAGCATATGTGAGGATAGTCTGTATAGCTAAACAGTCTCATGTGATCGCCAGGGCTCTTAGGGTTTGGAAAGAGCAGTCTAGCGGCAGTGACGATTAGTTCACACCCATTCGACCCATCAGATGCTACTGGCAGGAAATCCTACTAAAAGTAGTCATAGTCTGCTGGAGCTCAGTCACGCATACTATGCCTTGGAATCCTGGATGGAGCTGTATAAAACAGTCTTTTCTAGTGAAAAGACTGGAGCATGAAGCACTACAGATAACGCGTGTGGCAAAGGCTCGTCCAATGGGTCGGGCAGGAGGGGTTCTGCACATGTACCTGGCTTTGTGGATTGAAAGAGGGCTCGAGCTATCTCTCTGTTCTTTCCATTGCTGCTGTTAGATTTCATTCTGGCTGGAGATGGATCCATCAGATGCAGAGAGGGTTGCAGTGGGTTCGAGAGACCACTCACTCATTTTGAGCTGAAATGAACGCGTCAGCAGAAGAAACCTTATCTCACAAAATGTGCATCCTGGCGTCGACATCATCTGAAAATTCAACACCGTAAGGTAGCGCGCGTGATACAGACTTTCTTCTCCAGCGACGCTCAGCTGCATAGCTGTCATAAACGCTTCTCTGTCAGCCTCCCAGTCTTCATCAGTATATACTTAATTTGGAGCAGTTTGTAGTAGCAAATGCAAAAGCTCTTATATTTCTCCATCTTATCCATCCAACGTATGGTTTCCCAACTACACAGGAGTACTGTAGCGTTCGATACGCTACAGTACTCCTGCGTAGTAGGGGTGGCCCATGCGTTGTATCACTTATCAACATGCACAAAGTGTGAGTTTGATAATGTGAAGGTGTAAACTAATCTTTACTGCCACTAGAACATCCCTTCCCGCCACGCCTTGGACGTTTAAGTATGTCAGTCTACTAGCTAGCCAGACTACTGTGAGGATTACATGCATGCTTCATTAAAGCATATGTGGAGGAACCGTATGCCTGTAAATTATAGCAGAGATTTTATTTTGACAGATTGGTGGCTTTAAGAGCAATTCACCAATATTTCATCCCCCAAAGGTTGCATCAAGAAAAGTGAAATCTTTCTCCGAAGGGGGAAGTTTGGCACCTTGCAACCCATCACAGAAACATCAATCAAACTTTGTCTACATGGAATCTTTAGATGACATCTTTACCTTAATTCCTTTTCGTCATGATCATGGCTAATGGAAATGGTAGTGAAGCATCCAAGAGTACATCCACAGAGATGTTGATGTGAATAGGAGCTGAGACCCCTTGCTCTACCGGAACCTTATAACGGTGAGGGCGACTGGAGCGGCTGGGCAGAGCATTTTGAGAGTGTGGCAGCCGTAAACGGGTGGAAGGAGCCGGAGAAGATCCTGTGGCTGCGTGTGCGTTTGGTCGGCAGAGCAGCGACCGTGCAAAGAGGGTCCCAGATGGGGCCAGAGAGAGCTACGAGGATTGTATGGGCGCGCTGAAAAAGCGATTCGATCCAAGTAGCCGGTGCGAGCTGTACCTCGCAGAGCTGTTAGGACGCAAGAAGCGTCGGAGCGAAGACTGGGCAGCGTTCGCGGAAGATCTCAATACGCAAGTGGACCGAGCATATCCTGAGCTAGTGTAAGAAGGTGGGGCACCTAGCGAGGGGATGTGTAGCCCCTTGGCAGCAGCAAGGACATCCCACCTCTCCGGGAAACGGAAGGCCCTCGGTGTAACTGGACAGACACCAGAGGGCTCAACCATGGCCAACCCCAGGAAGTTAGTATCTGCACCCATTCTGGCCTTCCCCGATTTTACTAAGACCTTTGTACTGGACACTGATGCAAGCAATGTGGGCATAGGAGCAGTCCTCTCCCAAGTGGAAGATGGTCGAGAAACCGTCATTGCCTATGCCAGCCATGTGCTCAGCAAAGCGGAGAGAGGTTACTGTGTCACCAGAAGGGAGTTGTTGGCTGTTGTCACCTTCCTACAACAGTTCAGGGCATAACTATTGGGCCGGCACTGTGTGGTTCGGACCGACCATGGATCTCTGGCTTGGCTGACCAACTTTAGGAATCCAGAGGGGCAACTTGCAAGATGGCTGGAACAGCTGCAGGAATTTGATTTTGACATCATTCACAGACCTGGTCGCAAACATCTCAACGCAGATGCTCTTTCAAGGATTCCATGTCGGCAGTGTGGAAGAAGCACACATGCCACAGAGGTGGAGGAGTCCACACCCACCACAGCAGTGGTTGCTACCATTGCTGAATCAGACCTCATCTCTGGTTTGACCCTCCAAGAGTTGTGGGATGCCCAGGTTGGTGATATCAATATTGGGGAAGTTCTCAGAGAAAAGGAAAAAGGACAGGATTTCCCAGCTGGAGCAGGGCAGGGTCGGTCTAGGGAGTCAAGGAGGCTGTTCCAGTTGTGGAAGCACCTCAAACTGAAGGATGGTCTTCTATGGCGGCAGTATGAGGAAGAAAGTGGCAACTCCTTCATCCTCCAGCTAGTGGTACCGGGCCAGTTTAGGCAGCAGATCATACACGAGCTCCACAGCGGGACTATGGGTGGTCACCTGGACACAGAGAAGACCCATAGCAGAGTCAAGGAGCGTTTCTACTGGCCAGGGTACTGGAATGATGTACGTTTGTTCTGTGAATCATGTTCTAGCTGTACTACCAGAAAGATACCAGCACCCTAGAGGAGAGCACCGCTGCAGTCAGTCCAAGCTGGCTACGCCATGGAGATAGTTGCCCTGGATCTAACTGGACTATTTCCATTCCCAGATGCCACCACAGTAGCAAAGAAGCTGGTTGATGAGTTCTTTTGCTGCTTTTCAGTTCCAGATAAATGGCACTCAGATCAGGGCAAGCAGTTTGAATCCCATCTCATTTCTTCCATCTGCGAATTGTTGCAGGTCAAAAAGTCACGTACCACACCATGCCATCCTCAGTCAGATGGCCTTGTGGAGAGATTCAACAGAACTTTGACAATCATGCTGGACACCCATTCAAATCGGAGAGCCACCTTAAGGAGGTCTGTTTTGCATATAATACGAGTGTGCATGCCTCCACAGGTCACACACCCTTCTTTCTCATGTTTGGGAGACAGGCTCAGCTTCCAGTGGACCTGTTGTACAAGACCGGCAAGACTCAGAAAGTCACATCCTCTCAGTATGCTGCTGACTTGAAGCGTCTCTTGAGAAGGCGTACAACAAGGTCAGGACCACCATGGGGGCTAAGCAGTTACTGCAGAGGCGGCTGTATGACCGACGTGTACATGGCCAACCATACCAAGTAGGTGATCATGTATGGTTGCACACCACTGTTCTGGCTCGTGGTAACACGAAGAAACTTCACCATCCTTGGAAAGGACCATACCATGTACTCAAGAGGCTAACTGACAGCACCTACAGGATACAGTCACTGAGCAACCCTCGTGAGCATGCTGTAGTGCACTTTAACCGTCTGAAGCCTTGTACAACAGCCACCGCAGAGCAGCCTAGTACCTTTGACCCCATCAGTCCCCCACCGGGTGATGACGGTATCACGGAGGATACACCACACGCATGTGGGACATGTCCGTTCGTAGCCAGATTGTTTATTTTGGGACTGACCTCTGTGGTTTGTCACATTCTTTCGTGTTTCCGTGGAAACGCACATGACTGCGCGTGATGTACGCGTGACTCGACAACCAAATAGTGTCATAATGAAGCACCCGACGCGAAAATCCACACTATTCTAGCCGATAATCCTTCCCAGACAAAGCGAAACATCATCGCACTGCGTAAAGGAGGGTAGCGCCGACGTTTCCCGGAGCACGTGGCGGCCATTTTGTTCGTAACATGGCCATGTCACCAGCACATCATGTGACCTGCTCCCCGCGAAGAGCTAAATGGAGGTGCACTTACAAAAGTGCCGTCTGGTAATTTTTGAGAGGGTTTCCAAGCAAGATGAACACTTAAATAGTCTGGTTAGGGATGTCTCTAGCCTTTCCATGTGGCATAATATTATGCAGTACTCCTATCAAGAGTTATTCTTCCCCGAATTTGCATTACCAATCAGTATTAGCAGTTTTCTTGCTGTAACTTCCCAACGGAGTTCTGTAACAACTTATGCCACATGAAAAAGTTAGGTACTCTGATTTTGCAGTGGTTGATGCCATCCTTGTCTGTCTGAACCTTTCCAAAAATTACCAGACGGGCATTTACTACTATTTTACTTGCTTCATTTGCGCCGACATTTCTCGACAGAGCGAATTATTATTGCCACAAATCATATGCCGGGTTACAGAGGGTTTCTTTGTCTTCTGTTTGGTACTAGTCTTGCTCTGATTCAACGAAGCCTGAATGAGAAACAAGCAAAAATACGAAGGTAAAAATCAGCGCGCGCGGAAGCCATATTGCTGCAATTGGACATGTCCCACATGCGCAGGAAGTACCCATTGGTACACACCTGGAGATCATTGAAGCAATGGATCCTCACACGCAGGAGCAGCAACTTCCATCACCCCCGGCACTGATACTACCTGTGCCTAGTCGTCGGTATCCAACCCGCAGTCGACAGCCACCAGATCGTTTTGGTGAGGTCATCCTAATTTGAGATGGTTTGCAGAATACAGGACGTATTCTTTCAGAGGGGGGAGCTATGTAACGTTGTGTAATGCTGTAACTTCCATAACTTCTATGTGTGTGTGTATCTTTGCCATGCTGTCATCTATTCATCCCTATTGACTCATCAATTGAGTTGTATCCACATAACAAACCTGTTTGCCTTAGCTGTATACACATGACACACCTGTATTTCTTATTTAAGGCTGTAGTTTTATACTTCTTTGGTTTTGGTTAGCATATTTCTGTGACTGCATTTACCTTAGCGCAGACCCACACCCTGTGTACTGCTTTGGTTTCATACACATGTACTTCCCTATGCACATGCTGTGTACTTACTCTCAGCGATAATAACGTTGCTACCCAGCGCCAGTGACCGTTGCACGCCCGTGTTCGCTGCACTCTTACGACCCCTCCCGGTACACGATCAAATATACTAGGGGTACGCGATTTCATCATTTATGGCGATTAATCGATTGTCTTGCGCGAATTGATTCTCAATCGCAAGGGGAAATGTCCAATCGATTATTTGTGCAATAGTATCTATGACGTTGTAACACAATTCGTCGACCTGCAAATATTAATGTGAAAGCCCTCTTCTGTGTTTTGGAATGGCTGAGTGCGACAGGAACCTTCTTCAAGCGACAAATCTTCTCCCCCTGAAGAACTCTACATGCAATGTGTGGCAGTTCTTCAGATTTCGTCCGGAAAGTGGAGTATCGAATGGATAATGTGGAGGAGGAGCGAATGATAATCGGCGCTAGGCATCAACATTACTTTTAACACTTGTAATAGTAGTATCGTTTTATTTGCTGCACTGCATCGTAGCTCACCCTGTACCAACGGTCAAGGTCGCCGATTAATCGATTAATTGTGATACTTTCTAAGCAATAATCGGCAATAATCGTGATACCACATAGTCTGATAATCGCACACCCCTAGTGTATACTATGAGTATGCTGCATGTATGTACATCTAAAGTATATGTGGTCGAGGTTAGAAATCAAAAATTAGGTCACTCAACCGAAATTGCGTTTTCTGAGCGATATCGAAGAACAGCTCTTAGACTACCCACTTACCAAGTTCTGGAGCTAGATTCGTCTCTGCGAAGGAGATATAGCCCCTAGAAGTGGCTCAGTAGGCAGCGATTCGGTCTTGGGGACATTTTGAATATTAATAAGGACAAGAAAATGGCTTCCCGCGAAGACGAGCAGTGCATACTGGGGCAGTTTGTAAGCGCTTGCTCGCGTATGTGGTCCCGAATCCTGTGTTTCTATGGTTAAATGTTTAAATCCGTGCCTTCATCATCTGTCGCTGATGTTCCTGAGCTTGATAAGCTTCTTTCTGGCTCAGGCGAAAGTCCGTACACTGACCGCAACTTTCCCACAAAGAAGTTCTCCTGTCTGCGACCCTGCCTTCCTTCCTACGACCCTGCCTTCCTTCCTGCGACCCAGTGGCCATGTCATTGCAGCTCTCACTAGCTCGCACCTCTGCAGTGGTGCAAGGAGTGCTGCAGGAGCCTTCAGAAACAACGAACGGGGGGGTATGCGGCGACTCCTCCGACTTATCTGCAAGTTTCGAGCTGGTTTTTGGCCATGGAAGCTTCTACAGACTATAAACAAACACCATTAGGTAGCTAAAAGACCGCCAAACATTGTCGTATTGGCCAATCATATTGTTACCATGCATTACCGATCCATTACATCACGAACGTTCCGGCATGATTTTCTCAAATTCGTCACCATTACATAATTTTTTATTTCTAACCTCGACTGCCACATGTATATTTAGCATTGAATGCATAACAATACTTCTTCATGTCCCGACAGGTACTTCGAAATCCTGTGGATACCATTTCAACAGAAGTTGTATACATAACATTGGGTGAAACGAACAGACTTAATAAGAGCCATGTGCAAATTCACAACTCTATCTTGTTGGATGACAAGATACACTCTGTAATGTGCCGCTACGAAGCTGTTCACCACATGCTAAACAATCCCAACATCAGTATTGAATTTCATCAACTTCACTTGGCAGACATCACCAGGGATCCACATGGAGAAATGAGAAAATTGTGCACTTTCTTTGATGTTGAGTGTTTTGATTGGTACGTGGATGCTTCTGCAAGCCTAGTTCGAAAAACTCTGTCAAAATCCCGCAATGAGGTATTCTGGAGCGAGGATCAAATAAGAAGAGTTGAAGACGCCATGAGAAGGATTCCTTTTCTGTCTCACTATAGGTTTTCAGGTGAAGACTAGAATCATTGATTTTAATGTAAGTTAAGGTTATAAGTATACTTTACCAGAGCAGCTTTGACACATGCATGATGACCTGCTATAGAACTCTACATTCATCTTTGACATAGATATGGCTTTATGTATATAGAGTAAAGTTGCAATACATATATAGACTCCATTTACCAGTAAATACAATCCAAATAATAGCACTGTTCATACATGTGCAAGTTGAAAACGATTAGGGCAAAGCCATACAATAACTACAGTGCACGACTAGTAAAAGGAATAGCATAAAATAGGATAATATACCCTATATTAATTTAATACAATGTTTGGGCAGTCTTGCAATAACAGCAAGAACAGCTCGCATTGCTACAAGCACGCACACATGGTCCTACTACAAACTGATCATGTGTAGATAAAGCCATACACAGACTCTGTGAAGATTACAATTCTTAAATGGTGCTATATAATACCGTAATTGTAATTATAACATAATCACATACACTAAACTCTTTCGCTCTTAAAAGAAAGCTAACAAGTTTGCAAGACCACACAGTAAGTTAGAAATGTAAATCTGTCCACCGGACATCAGTGACACCAAGGATCACAACGTGGAGCAGGAAATGAAGGGACAACAGGTGCTTGCGACTCTGGTAATGCAGTGTCCAATGCAACCCCAGTCTGAGCAATAGAAGATGAGCCATTGACACCGGATAGAAGCGCCTCACTCAAGAAGTATCATTGGACCTGGCACCGAAACAGCCATAGTCCCAGATAACAGCTCTGGAATCCTCAACTCTGCCATCTGCCTCACTGCTAGGAATATCATATAATCCCAAACAATGCCTGACTCCATCTGTACCTAATATAATAATTACGAAACTAGTCCACGATGCTCCACAATGATCCTAGGGAACCGCTTTGACTGCTCTCCCATGTCTCGTACCACAATTACTCTCAACAGAAAGCTGTCTAACACCCATGGGTGTTGTGATGCTTCGTTTGGCTAGCTTGCTCTTTCCCCTGAATCTTGCACATCACCAGGGATACATATGGGGAAATGAGAAAATTGTGCACTTTCTTTGATGTTGAGTGTTTAATTTGATTGGTACTTGGATGCTTCTGCAAGCCTAGTTCGAAAAACTCAGTCTAATTAAATCCTGCAGTGAGGTATTCTGTAGCACAAGGATCAAATAAGAAGAGTTGAAGACGCCATGAGAATAATTCCTTTTCCGTCTCACTATAGGTTTTCAGGTGAAGCCTAGAATCATTGATTTAATGTAAGTTAAGGTTATATGGTATACTTTACCAGAGCAGCTTTGACACATCCATGATGACCTGCATTAGAATTCTAAAGAGTTCCAGCAGGTAATGCATGTATCATACTATATTCAGCTTTGACATTGATATGGCTTTATGTATATGCAGTGAAGTGGCAATATACGTATATACTCCATTAAAGGGCCACTGACGTGTTCTTGTTGTAATATTATTTCATGAAAGAGGTAACGTAACCCCTTCAGCCAAGGCTGGTATAAATGGGGAACCTTGAAATTACAATTGGAAATAAGTAAAGGTTCAAAACAAGTAATGATATATTGTTCAATTACTTCTTGTGTTGACAATAAAGGCTTACAATAATTAACAGAAACAGCATTTGTCCATGTAAAACATGCACAAGTCATGATTAAATCTATATATTTGGGTGGGCTTGTCTTATGGCTAGGGGCATCACATTCCACTCCAATCCTGCACGGTACTGGAATGACCTTGATATAAAACTGTACCTAGGAGTGGGTAGGTGCAGGTCCTCCCCTCTCCGAGACTCCTGAATGGTTCTGAACATTCTCCTTGTGTAGGCAGGACAATCACCTGTCAGATACCTTCTCACCACTCCGGACCTGAACATCCGTCTCCTCTGCATCAGGGTCAACCAGCCCAACTCCATCGATCTTCAGGTCTTGGAGGGGTGGTCCGATTTCTTACCCAAGATCAACTTTGTCAGCATCGCCTTTGCTGCACTCAGCCCATACGACGGCGCAGTAATCTAAGTGTAGAAGGATCAGTGATTGGTACAAGAGCTTCCTCAGCCTCGTCGGGAGAGCATCCTTGACCTTGCGCAGTTGGGCAAGACCTCCAAGGCACTTCCTTCTAACAGCTTCCACGTGATCCTTCCAACTGAGTTGATGGTCCATGATAACTCCCAGGAATTTCACTTTGTCGCACTTCCTCAGAACCTTACCATTGAGCTTAATCTGCAGCTTTTCCACTTCCATGTATTTGAATTAATTTACATATGTTGTAGAGCATGAAAAAGTATAACATTTGATACCCAGTATTACCACACAGAAGGTGGGGGAGTACTGGCTCTCAGAAGTACTAACTCTCCAATGATTCCGTAATACTTCTGCTATTGCGGTTAAATTATCGGTGTGCACTCGGGACATAAATACGGTGCAGAAGTTGTATGATATAAATACAGCACTGTTCATACATGTGTGCAAGTTGAAGAAGATTACGGTAAAGCCATACAATCACTGTAGTGCACGACTAGTAAAATGAATTATGATATATATAGTGTACGTATACGTTTGTTGCTTGTGATGCTTAATGCCTGACTCCGACTGTACCTAATATAACTGGTCCACGACGCTCCACAATGATCCATGGGTGTTGTGGTGCTCCGTTTGACGAGCTTACTCTTTCCCCTGACTCTTGCACCCCTAATGGGACATAAGAAATCAAACCTGGTGCACAGGGGTCAATCCAGGAACGATGACTATGCAGGAGATTGGCCCATGCACGTGGTGGAATAAAGTGTGCTTCAATATGTGATAAAGAAACTTGTATCTGATGCTCCAAGGTGAATCCGTCCTGCCCCCCTTCTATATGGCATGTTGGAAAGTCTGTCTAGTTGCTCTACAGCAGCCTTTGAGGCAGGGGATGATACAGAACTGTGCAAGTGTCCTTCACACCACTAGACCACAGAAAATTGGTAGCTAACTCATTCGATCAATGTAAATTGTGGACCATTGTTGGAAACGAGTTGTTCCAGCAATCAAAACTTTCTCAGCATGGTGATGCTACAGTCTGATATGTCATTTCAAGATTAGATCTCATAGACCATTCAGAGTGGGTATCTACAATCAGTAGAAATGTTTCCCCTCTGAAGGGACCTGCATAGGCCATGCATGTGGATGCACTCCCATGGCTGTTCTGGCCACAATGATGGATGTAAAGGAGCAACTATCGGTGCACTCTCGGCCGACTTGCAAGCAGCACAAACTTGACCAACTCCTCCAAATCCTTATTCATCTACAGTTGCCACATGCAACTGCGAGCTACCAACTTCATATGAAGCACACCCATCCATTGTCCCAGTGCAAATCCTGCAGGACCGACAACTCATTTTGACGGCTAACATAGGGTTATAGTTCAGGAGGAATGATGGTAGGTCAACCACAACACGTGAACAACATCATCCAACTCACCAAGGGATCCTGCCTTAATCTTTCACTCAGCTTTGCTCTGTAACTGAAAGGACATGAATTTGTACCAGACTGAAGCTGGTTGTGTCAACAGTTCATTCAGGCTCCAGGGATGAGTTGAGCAGCAAACATGACAAACAGTCAGCATTGGCGTGTTCTTTTGGTGTTGGAATGGATCTCATACGAGTAGGCAGACAAGTAAGGTGCCCAGCTTTTTAGCTGTGCCGCTGCTAAAATAGAAATACTATGATGCGGACCCAAGTATGATGAGTGGCTTATGGTCTGTGAACAAGATGAATTTCCACCCATACAATAACTGGTGGGAGCGTTTGCTGCCAAACACTAGTCAATCAATCAATCAATCCGACATACAGCTTTTCTCCTCAGTAGGAGGTCGCCTTAAGTACAGAAAATTATCATAAATAATTTAGCAGTTATTATATCTTAAGGACATGCAGTATACTGGCATTAAAAGTTTAAAAGTACTATTGCATTAAAAGTTTGATCGGGTCATAGTACATCACCAATCCTAGGAATGTGTGCAGTTCTACGATGTTGGTTGGTGCTATATATATGGCCTCCATTATGGGCATGCTGCTTGCTTGGTGTCATGTGCAGCCCTTGGGCTTCAATGCTGCATGATATGTCCCAAGTACTCCACCACTCGTTCGAAGAACTGCCGCTTCTTGAAATAATATTCCTAGGTACGAAGCGTCCTCCCCAGTACCTCAGCCAGGTTGGTCAGATGCTCTCAATGTCTACCCCGGTGACAATGATGTTGTCCAGGTAGCACATCAGCTGGATAGTCCATGAAGAAACTGGCCCATGGTACGTACACTGGAAAATGGCCGCTGCTGAAGCCACACTAAACGGGAGAGTAGGTTGAAATGATACAACCACAGATGGGTGTTGCTAGGACTCATCATTCGATACAAGCAGCTGATATGTGCCAACTCCAAGGTACTAGATCATTGACCACCAGCTATACAAATGCAATAATGTCCTTTGGCTTAGGAATAGAATGCTGATCCACTTTCAATGTCGGATTCACTGTGACCTTGAAGTCACCACAAATGCGGAACGCTTCCATCCTCCTTAAGCACTGGCACTAGCACTATGAGTATAGTCCAATGACTGAACTCGACCTTGGTGAGCACGCCTTCACCGTCGCTCCAACTCTCCTGTTGTACTGGTCTTAGCTGAGAAAACTTTGGTTGGGTATGTTCCTTCACTGACACGTGAACTGGTGGGGTCCTGTGAATGGTCACCATAAATCATAATTCAATAACAACAAGAACAACTTACGTTGCTGCAACCACACACACGTGGTCATACTACAAAACTGAGCATGCGTAGATGAAGCTGTATGTTCACAGACTCTGTAGCACAAAACCATGCATGTGTAGACTACAAGAACTCTAGACCATGCTAATAATATAGATTAATCACATACGTGACACAATGCGCATGCATGTACACACACACACCCTAAACAGAATTTGCCCTTGTGCTGCTTGGGTTGGGTTGCTGCATCTTGCTCCTACTGGTGCCCAAGATGGTCATGCATCCTTAATATATAATATTATATGCTTAATATACGCTTAATATATGCTTAATATACGCTTAATATATGCTTAAGATACGCTTTCATTATAGACCTTAGTGCCTGTACGTATGACTCAGCTTTATCTTTTCTTGTAATATGTGTGAAGTGCTACATAGGACCATGTGGTGTTCTAGTACCTACGGGTATGGTGCACTCAAATAATGAATTTGAATTTGAACTTTGAATTTATATGCGCTGGATGATATTTCTTCTGTCATCAACTAGCACAAGTACACTTGCACTCATGGTGGTCATCACCTGAAACTTGCACTGGTGATGTTTTTCCTATAATTATATTATATGCCACCTAGCCGTTTAGGCTGATGCACAAATGCACAGTATACGTATTATAATATGGGTGCGCAGTGCAACTTGCACTGTATGATAGTGGCTGTTGTACGTGTGGTGATGGTGCAGTGTGGTCCCAGGGGACAGTTTCAGAGGAGGACACGTCTTTGCGAACAGGACGTTCCACTATATATATAGCCCTACTACCCACTAGCTATATATAGCTCCACTGACCACTTCCGGTAGCTGAAGACCCCATAAATACATCATGCATGCGGGGCTATGATCACGTGGACCGCTCACGCTTCCTGCATGCCCTCGCCCGTGTGCGGTACTACAGGGACTGTTCACTCCCTCTAAGATCAGAGCTAGTGAACCACAATGCGAAAGACAGCCATAAGCGTATTCGTGCTTTTCCTCGCCCTGAGTGGTAAGCAACTATCACCATCACATTTGGCGTTGCTGCTTACGGTTGTACAAGGATGGTACAGACTGGGGGGGGGGAGAATGGGAGTCGCCGCTCGACAATCATTTCTCATGTGCCCCTTGTATTGCATCGCCAAGTAGTTCTCTATGACCCGATTCCCCCTCCGTTCCAACCGCAGGTTTCTCTCCTATGGTTCAGGCGCAGAACAGCGCAAAAGGTGAGACACATAGCTACATCCGGTGAAACCTTCTTCGTAGGCTGTGTGCTTCATCGTACGCATCACTCTGTATCTGGACCAAGCCGCACCGCACGTTGGTCCTGTACCGTTCCGCCGTAGGAGTGACTGATATAATGGAGCGCCTGGAGAGCGAAGTATGCGTGTCCGTAGCTAGACTACATGCTATGGCGCAATATGCGCGGAAGCCATGAAGTGCAGAGCATTATTGTTTGGTTGAGCCGTTTGCGTTTCATGGGCACAGCTTCTTCCCCTTTTACCATTAGGACAGATAGTGTGTGTGTGTGGTATTGTGCTTATCTTGGCCATGTTTTTTGGCAACATTGTTTTGCCAAATGGCAGAAGTATCGTACTTTTTCAGTTTCAGCTCTGTTGCCTGTGTAAATGGGATCCATAAGTGGCAAGGAAAAAGTTGAAATAGAGTACCATAACAATGGATTACAGGGGACAAGAGGTACACGGGTGACCCATGGACACTTGTGTGTGCTACACTACACTACACAGTTAAGAGAAGTTTAGACCATCTCTATGCCTAGTACAAGCAATTTCTGGGCCTACTCACACCATGTTTTTACATACCTTAATGCCTACACAAAGGGAGTTGCCTTACGCACCAATGTTGTGAGTGTGATTGTGTCCAGTGTTCTGGCTGACTTGCATGTTAGTATCCAGTGTTCTCCTACCTAACAAAGGAATTGCATGTTCCACTGAATGTTTGTGTCAGCAGTTGTTGTAGAGTGGGTTTCCAACTCGAAAAGACTTTCTTGTGCACCGTGCACAATACACATACAGAAATGATTGAATTGGAAGGTTGTTTCTTTGTGCAATGTGCACACTGTTATTATTCCGCTGATGCATGTATGACCTAAAGTGTTTGAATCTGTCTAGTGTTGAATTGTGGTATTCTAGTATTGAGCACTTGTGTGCAAATTGCATACCGTATAGCGGGAAAATTTTGTGAGCTTTTAAGTTCGCAATTTACGTCCAAATTTTCATTTTGCAAAATGTTTTCCCCTAAACGATACAAGCCTGAATTTTAATGAAATTGTGAAATTTTTAGCGTGAAATCCTTGATATTTTGAACAAAATTGTGAAATATTTTCCCTCTATACGGTACCTTTTGCTGTGTGACTTCTGTATACTTTGTGTATACTAACGTACTACGTACATAGTATAGGCCTACTCTACTCATGTGTGGTGAGGAATGCTGGACATAGTATGTACATATGTACATATGTAGATTGATTCAAGGTGGTCTGAAGCAGTACTGGAGTGAGCCATGTGAATGGCATATAGACCTTCACAATGACCTCCAATCACATACAGCTTAAACACGGAATTAAGATGTGGACAGTTGATCAAAATGCATACATAGATGACTTTGACTGTAATGAAGACTGTAAAAACATTTCTAAAGCAAACTTATTTCTCAATCTCAGACCTTGGTCCTCATCAGTCACTCAGGCATGAGGTCCGCACCCTGATCCATACTTCATTACTATATTGACCCTCTACTTCTCCCATGGCACTAACTAGGTACTTTAGCTTGCTCTAAGAGAACCTGCTGCAACTTATTTTTCTCTCTTCCTCCTTCATGTGAAACTTCTGTCTACAGTCAGCTTACACCTTGGATCCTTTGTCGCTTGAATCTTTTGTCGGCGTGAAACCACATTGTTTGTTGTTACCATTCATTTTCAATGCCATTAATTATCTATCATCTTCATTTGTTGGCGTATCCTGTCAACTATTGAGCTGAGTGATAGTGCATTTTCTACCATCGCGTTGAAGCAATGGCCACAACATTCCATAGTTTCAGGATGGTTGTTTACCAGTGAAAAATATTGATGTGATCTGTGAATTGCATAACACAAAACACTATGGCAAGTAATTACTAATTGCTCGCCAAAATGGAGGAATGTCCAAAGGGCTGTGTGCAATAGTGTAAAGCAGTCTAAACCAGCAACCGCAGCTCTTGCAAGTTAGACATTTACTGTAGCCTGCCATGTGTGCTGGAATGGTTGTGTTTGAGATTCTATTGTTGCTGTTCGTGTACAGCTATTATCACCAGAGGTAATTAGTGCTAGTAGACCGAGGGTGCACATTTGCTGGATGCGTTAGTAGTCTCACGTCGCTTGCCTCGTTTTCCATTTTATCAGCTCATGATGTAACAGAACTTGCCAAAAGTGTGTAAAGTGCTTTCCTGTGATCCTTCTTTGAAACACTTGAGATGAACCGTCATAGGAAGTAATAGATAAACTACCGTATGGCCGGAAGTTTTGGCGGGGAATTTATATTGGCAGATGGGCGGTTTTAGGAGCAATCTGCAATATTTCATCTGCCAAAAAACTTCACAGTTATTGCAAAATCATAGCTTGTGTACTAGGCCTGCAGCTAGACATGCCAGTCGTCGGCATGGAGTTCACCATTGAAAGCAGCATATGAGTACATCGCTTCTCCAAAGAGTTTTGTACACCAAAGGTTGGAGAAGAGTTAGCTTGTCTGTCAAACCGAGGAAGGTGATCCAAACAATGTGTACATGCTGTAGAACTGACGGGATGAAAACAAAGCAGATTTAGTGTAACAACGATTTGTCTTGTTTTTAGTTGCATTTCATCATCAATTTAGTCCTAACTGAGCAGAAACTAGCTCACGCCCCTGTTAAATTCCCAGCGCGTTCGATGAGCCATTTTGTTATGAATATCATTCTGGCTAAGACTGGCTCAACTGCCAAAGTAAATTCCACCAAATGACATATTTCATCAATCTGCCAAGATATATCTTCCCGCCAAAATTTCTGGCCATATGTATCTGTAGTGGTAATTTTAGAAATGTCAGGGAATCGGTTCAGGATGTTTACTTTTCACTGTAACTAGGCCCACTATGTGACAGTGCCCAGTCACTTCACTATCGGTAGATGAAGCACATGCAGAACACAGGTCTGAGGAAACAGCTAACCAGCAGACTATTAGTACAATAATCACAGAATTGATACTATCACTCTGCACTAATGTATTTGTACAATGCCACCCCACACTGAAGTGCAGTGCACATAAATAAACTGATATCATTGTGACAGCTTTCAGGATTTGGTGTGATACATGCATGGCTAATTGATAGTCATACCTATATATAGCTCATTTCCTAACAGAGAGGGATACCTATATATAGCTCATTTCCTGACGACAGAGAGGGATGTTAGTCATGATGTGTGTCTGAGCTTCTGGGGTTTCAGTTGGGTTAATGAGTATAGCAAATGTACGTAGGGCATTGTGGGGTGAGCTTGATTACAGTCTGCATGCAGTGTAGAGCAGGTGCAATGTTTGAGGACATTATAGCGGCTTCTTACTTGTAAGGGCTCTCTTTGGCTTGCATAACATGTGCATAACACATGTTTACACAGAGAATTCCCAGAGCTGTTGGCAATTGTGGTCTCAATCCATGCATGGATGTGGTGCCGTTCAAGGCATGGCAAGCACGTATGACAAGACTGTTTACGACTCATGTTCAAAAGCCATTCATCCAACAAGTATCCCCTATTCCTCATCTGTACAGGTGCATAGAAGCCTGTGGGAAAGTAGTAGGTAGCATGTTAAAAGGAAAATACAGGATGTGGGTTTGCTTTAGTGAATGACCAAGGCTGATGTTCTTCATGGTGTACAGTAGAATATGGCTGCTAATGACTATGGTACATCTCATAAAAGAAGTTAACGTCTACGCCCGCACAGACGCCCGTATCTATGCCCATAGCATGCCCGTACCCGTACCAGTAGCACACACCGGTAGCTGCAGTCGCATACGCCCGTAGCCGTCACCGCACTACCCCATTTATCTTGCAATACTCTATTGAAATTACAGTTTCCTCTTCTCAGCGCAATCCACATCTATTCCAGAACCTACTGACGTTCTGAATCTTCTTGCTTCGACTCCGGTCGGACAATATGGCCGACGCCAAGCCCGTATCCGTACCTGTACCACGCCCGTCCATAGCACGTAGCACGCCCGTACCTGTACCCATACAATGAGCATAGAACGTTAACGTTTTATATGATGTATCGTACGTACATAAAGTAATCAGTTGTCTAATACCCTTACATTGAAAGGGAACATTAATCTCTTTGCCAGTAAATGTACACATATACATGCATACTTAATTGGTATTATCCTCTTACTGTTGTAGAGGCCATTGCTACATGAAAAATCGACCTGATATTAGCTTTCAAGCATGAATATACGCACATACGTATGTACGTATGTACTTAGCACAAAGTATTCAATCACTACATTTTAGGACATTTTGGCTGTGATGGGCCTGTGTCAACTGTAAACTGTGCATAAGTTGCAGGTGTGGAGTCGCCTACTCAAATAGGAATAAAGAGGAATGATGGAAAATACAGGAAGTAAGCAGGAAATAGAAAAGTGCAGACTGAGGAATTATGTCATGGCTATCAGGTGTCTGTGTGGGTTTACGTTAATGTGTTGGGAAGTTCTGTGTGGCTGATAGTGAGTGGGTATCAGTGATCAGTCAGTACAACATAATGTTTTGTCATGCATGGGTAAATAGCACATTCTCAGGACAGAGTAACATTCCAGATCTGTAAGGTAGGTTCACAGTCAGTCAGAATGCAGCGTGTTCTCAAAGCACTTGCACATGACGTGCATTTGTACAGTATTAAGTGCGACACTACATGACCTTCATAATATGTGCTATTCCCAGAAACCTGTGGCTAAATATGGAATTGTACTGTGCTGTCCCTTTCTTGGTGAGCTACATGTCTTCCGTGCAAAATGTTGACGGTAGTGATGACACACAACTATGTTGCACACTTTTTAGATAACACTTTTCCCAGAAACCTTGGGTTAAATTACAGAATGATACTGCACAGCTCGTTTCTGATGCACTGCATGTCTCCCTTGCAATATTTTGAGGTTAGTGATGACACACAACTACGTTAGTGCTGAAATCCACTGTTGCTCACTTTTTTGCTTCATAAATATGAGGAGGAGGATGGCTACAAGCTAGCTGTTGAAGTTTAGTAGAGTTCCCACAAGGGGTGCAGCCTGTTGTACACTGGCTCACTTGTATTGATAGCAGAATCCCTCTAGATTTCCATGCATTCAAGTTGAAACAACCTGAAGTTCCCAGCGTTGTACAACCCCCGTCAGGAACCAAGCTACTGTACCTTCGTATCCCATGCAAAATGTTGCGCATGTAGCATGCATGTTACATGCACAGAGCAGGAGAACCGAGCTACTACCTACGTAGTATGTGGTGTTGAAAATGGCTGTCTGGTAGTGTGCATGTATGTATTACATGTGTGTATGTACTATGTAGTATAATATATGTAGTATGTACTAGTCTGGCCTGCTAGACCCAACTTATCATTTGGGGGAAGTTCGGTCTAGCAAGCCAGACTATGTTTGTACAGTGCACGCAAAAGGTGCATGTTTCTTTGCGAGGGTATGCCCCTAACACATTCCTGTGGTGAAGTGTGCACACAAGTTGAAAGGGGGAAATGGGACTTCTTATTATACACAGAATCTTGGTCAATCGCTCTGGTTGTAGGAAGCCCATTACAAGTCAAATTCCCTTCTTCACTGTGTGTGTTATAAAGTTCCAATTGTGGCCTATTGTTGGCCAACTTTAGTGAGCTCTACTGAAGGAGTATCCTGAATTGATAATCATATATATTCTGCCAGAATTTATGGAACTTACAGTTTTTGCGCAGAATGGAGGACACTCCTTGTTACACCATAGTTAACATTAGCCATTCTTAGAGAGGGGAGGCACTGGTCAACTTCTGTACATCGGTAGATATAATAGGTTGATATTAATGTATTATGCTACTCATTATTATTTTGATCTGGCCCATATGCTTGTCAGTCCACTATAGTGGCATTCAAAATGCTAATATGTGAAGGATTGTGTGTAAAATGTGCAAACCCTACGTTGCTGGAGCACTCCATCGCTGACATATGGGCAAATGTTTCTTATATTAATAGGTGCAGACTTTTGTATAGGTGAGAAATTATACTAACGTCTGATCAATAATATTTGGTCAATCACTTGGTCCACTGTAATGACAAGTAGCACATACGTGCATACTGACTCTAGTTTCAACCTCAAAATGGGTGAGTAAGACAGTAGTTTATTAATTTATTTTTCCCGTAAATCTTCCAAAAATATATAAATGCTCTATAGTTTTAGTTTGTCGCGCACTCTGAAGTTTGGGGACATCCTCTAATTTCAATGACACACTTCTTAAACTGACATTGCATAGTACCATATATACACCTTGGGACTAGTAACTAGCAACGGTAATTGCACCTCTGGCAGTGTTGGACTTGGAGATGTTGTCGGATGCTGAGATGACTGAATATGAGGAGTCACCACCATCTCCAGAGTGCTCCAGAATGACTTATATGATATCATGACAAAGAATGAACCGGTGGCAGCCATTTGGTACCCTCCTAAAATGGCGTCAGAGGCCTGTAATTTCGCATAAAGTCTCCAATTTTTCACAAGATGCGAAGGAAGAGGAGCTATTTTGTCCTAAGTGTTCGTGCTTATACACTAGAGACAAAAGAGGCAGTTACACCATTCACCTTGTGGGCCAACTACCATCCAGCATACAAGTGCCAGCCTCGAGGTCACGGATCTTACACAGCCAAGAGTGCGGCACTCCCATTACTGGCACATAAGGGGCAATGTGGGACGAAGGAGCGTGGCCGATTCCATGGCTCGCGTGACAGAAACTTCGTGATAGAGTGTAGGTCACAGTTTCGGGGCTCGGTTGATGGTCCTTTTTCCCATGTCGCCTTTCTCCTGAGCTGTGTTGTTTTCCTCAGCATTTAAAATAGTTAGTACCAACTCACAAACTAGTTACACATGGTGGTATTATTTGGCTAAACGATTCGGAATGTCAGTAGGTTCTGGAATAGATGCGGATCACACTGAGAAGAGAAAACTGTAATTTCAATAGAGTATTACGGGATACATGCGGTAGCACGGAGACGGCCACGGGTGGACGCGACTGCAGCTACGGGTGTGCTACTGGTAAGGGTACGGGCTTACGTGCGGGCGTAGACGTTAACCTTTTTTATGAGATATACCGTATATACAGGTTTTCATGTATTAATATCCGTATATCTGTATGCATGTGCACGAGGTAATTTGCCCTTACGTAGTTCCCTTTTCTGGATTATATACTTCTGCAATCTCTCAGGATATTTGGATTTTACTGTAGCTAGCCCCACTTTCGTGACAGTTGCCAGTGCACTTTCACTATTGCGACAATTGTACAATAGATACTATCGCCAGCACTACTTGTAATGCACAGCGTATGCACTCTATTATACTCACTAATGGTATATTGTTCTGATACTTTATTTCTGTTTCGTACATTGTAGTGTATAATACAGTGTGTTCTGACAGTTAAATACTTGTTACTGTATTCCTTCTACACCGTGTACTTCCCATCCCACATGCAGTTGTCATTGATGCCTACCCCAACAATGTTACGGTGGAGCAAGGCACCACCCTGCTTTTGGTGTGCAGAGTTGTAGGAGTGCCATCCACCACTGTACGCATGCTGAGCTATACGTGGAGCTGTCCTAATGGTTCTTGTAATGCACAAGGAGTTGATCCTGAGTGGGCAGCCAGGATAAAACAGGGCAACATCTTGGTGGTGAATGTGCGCAATGGAAATGACACTGGGGACTACACCTGCACAGTGATGTACAGCAGCACACAACTGGTGCCAGTAACCCACTCAATAACAGTTACAAGTGAGTTATGTATAGTACCATGGGCCATGTCCAGAGGAAATTCAAAGTATAAGATCAGTAGCACAGCCTTAGGGGATAAGCTGGAAGGTGTGTGTGTACGTATCTGAATACATTTTGACTGTGCTCTACCAAGAAGGAAGAGTTTGTTACCAAATGTGGGCTTTAGACAAAAGCTACGTACATACATGTACATAAATATGTACATACGTTCATGCAATACGTACAATAGTATTGCTAATTAACCCTTTCCGGGATGAGCTCAGCTGTAGAATCATAACTTGAACTTGAAAGTTGAATCTGTCTCTTAGTCTGTTAGAAGTTTGATCCGTCAAAAGCACAACGTGTGGTCAGCTGTCTGTGTAGGCTCGGAAGATAAAATCACTGTGAAGGGCAAGTGTGTACGTAGTGTCTTGAACTCGTCTGGTCCGTTTGCTCTTGCTAGAATTGCAACAAACAGCTCTTCTGCTATACGTAGCTTGAATTTGAAGATGTTTTTTTCTGACTATGTAAAGCAGAGGATTTTGTTCTATCGCCGTTCTGGCAAGAGTTTGCAGCAAATGGTGCGAAATCTGACAGAAGAAGGACACATAGCCACTAGGTATGACCAGGTTTCCAGACGCTATTACAAAACAGGGATGGGGATGATCGTGCTCACACCAGGAAGTGGGCACAAGTCCAAGATGACAGTTGAGGCAAAGCAAATCACTGAAGAACATCTTAGACACTTCCACACTCGTAGGCGTCTGCCTTGGTAATGACTGTGTACGCAGTTAGCACTTATGTGCTTCTCCTTTGATCATATGTACATTACACTTTGTCACCCATACTTGTTTCTTTGTAGTCCCATAGCAATGACATATTTTACCAGTTGCAAATCAATAAACGCCCATTCTACGCGACATAGTAAAAACATATGCAGATGCATTCTATGCCCAAGCACCGTCAACCTTTTGAATGTACCGTACCTACGTAGCTGTCAACTGCGTTGTCTACAACTTGGTGTCAGTATTATCATCTATTCCTCACGTGTTTGGCTTGTGTCTCTTCGTCTGTGTACCATTATGGCAACCCTCCTTCCAAAGTGGCTGGTGTAGTCATATTATACACTGCAAATCGGACGTTTACTTCTACTCTGTTTACTTTCACCGTGCTCTCTGCGATGTCTGTCTCAAAATGTGGGAGTAGGGGATGCTTGTGAGTGCTTATCGAGGAACATTGCTACTCTGGTGCTTGTTGGTTAGGCCTCCATGGAATGCTCTGAGCATTCATGCATGGTCTGCAGGAAGGCTTGGCATGTAATAACTAATTTTTGGGTTTCAAGATTGTAGCTTGATAATTCATGGGATGACCGCCACACTGCGACTGTGGCATATTGCAAGTTTCTTGTTCCGTGGGGCCCACATGCTGCTGCTGCTTCACCTATTATATGAGTGGATTTCAACAAAATAAAGATCAACGTGTAGCTAAACTACTGTACTTTGATTTGGGCTACAACACTTGGTAACAAATACTTTCTGGAGCAGGTTATACTGCATACTCATATATTTTTATTTGAAAAAATGGCAGACGGCAGCTGCGCTAGGTGATGGTCATAGACTGCCTGCCAGCAATTCGAGGACTGTGGAAGGTGAGCGCTAACAGCGGGAGTGATTTAGATGGTAATACTGCATTCAATGAAGCCCGAAAAACATCACAAAAGGTCATTGTGGGTCTTAGCGAGGCATGACGAATACAGCGAGATGCACAATTGTACTCTCCAAAGCTTCACCAACTAGAGTACACGCAATCGGGAACAAACTCCACTTACTATCTGTTTGTAGGAACTTGGGATTAACTTCTCCCTCAGTTACAGAGATGCCAAGGCTGAGAATTTGTTAGGAGTGAGATCAGTATTCCACAATCTTTTATAATAAAAATGACATGATTATATAGCTAATATGGAGACTGCAGTTATATCATGAAACAGCACTTCATAATCCTATTTAGTAGACGGTAATAAACATTTCAGTACTAGTCAATACTAGTCATGTTTTCTCCATTCTCTCACTGACTTCCACGCTGCAGTCAAATGCCACGAACTGCAAGAGGGTCTCACCAGCTGTTGTTCGAGCGCCTTGCTTTACTAAGTAATACAGCTACTCTAAGGAACCAACGCAGAGTCAACAGCGACCACTCATTGTATAAGCAAACTTACTTTCGACAGTGTTGCGTATAGCTGAAAACGCTTTCACGGTCTATGAATACTATTACCCGGGATTCCGGGCAAACACATCTGATTGGTCGAAAAGGCTAGACGAGACAATACATCGCGGATTCCGGTTTCCTAGTGTTCTTTGGAGCTATCATATTTGACAGTGGAAAAGTAGAAAAGCTATCATGCCTGGTCCGGCCAAGCTTTTTATTCGTTCAATCCCTATCGCAATAACTCTACTGGTACTATTGTACGTCCTCTTCTATCATTACATCGGTCACCCAATATATGTCAGCGCAAACTATTTTTACTACTGTAGCAGCCCATATAAGAGCGGTTGCACGTGACGTCACAAACGTTGCACAATCACTTCCGTGTGGCAAAAGAGGTCTGCCAACATACACACTCAACGCGCAGTATACATTGGTGGCAACGCTACATACAAAGCACGTACAGCTGTCGATTAGTTCTAAACCTACTGGATTAGTTCTTCTACAATGGTTTGATCGTGTTGCGCTTACAATTGCACAATGCGAGATGTTAAGGAGACCCGGGAAGCAGGAATAAAGTCTTATAGAATTCCTCAGAACGAAGAAGCTAAACGCAAGTTGTGGCTCAAAGCGATAAACAGAAAGGACTTCCTGAGTTAAAATCTAGATAAAGCCTTTGGCTTGCCTAATCTACTCTTCCCGCGAAGTTTTCTAACTTCCGTGAGACCCACACAACATTCCTGTTGCCGCACTCAGTGTGTAACACTCCCAAAGGCCCAAAGCCACATGACGATCTTGTGATTTTCTGATAAAATGTCATATTCGCAAAAATGGCTGCCACTAAGTGACAGCATAAACTCCTCTCAATGCAAACTGATGCCTTTATTGGGATAGAGAATGACTTTCTTCGCCAAAGATTTAGATTCACAAGGCAAGTGCTGCACTACTGTCATGATTATCAAAAGTTCATTCGAGGAACAGCTAAGAATGTGCTGAAACCACAAGGTAGGTGATGATACCAGAGGTTGTCATTTCCACTCACGTTTGTCAAAGTGGACATATCCTCAGTTATGCTGAATTTATCTGGTGCTATCTGGTACGTATTACTGCAAGACTTCTTGTCACCCCTCCTGCAGACTGGAATGTGCCAGCCACTTATTCTTTGCGCTTGTCACTGGACATACGTACTATGCCCCCAATGCTTTGATTTCCACATATTACTATTCACGCCTATATTTATAAGTCACATCACACCCTGGGTGGACTCGCATAGTTCCCTGACTCCACTTGCTCATCATTCTACTCAGCTACCTCATTGTCTCCAGTAGCTCATTGCACTCCACTTATCACCATTGCTAAACTCAGCTTCCTAATTTCAAGTTGGATCATGTCCCAGTTTGATACTGATTTTAACACGAAATGTAGCATGTCAAAGGTTTAGTCTCATCCCCAGCCTACCATTGCCACTAACAAAATGGCCACGGAGGGTGATCTGGTATCTGGTATCTGATCGCCACTTTGTAACATGTCTACCAAATTTATGTGTGAACCCCTCAGCACGGGTTCCAAGGACGGTGTAAACTGGACTGTTCTATGTATTCCATGACTGGAATCAAGTTCTGTAGCAGATTAGATATTCACCAAATGTCTCACAGCATCTCCATTTCGATATTTTGGTCACTGAAGACCAGCAGGATGCATACGAATTTTTTGGGATTGAGAGAGCCAAGAAAGCCAGAAGATGCCAGACCACCCATTCAGTGGCCATTTTGTTAACGGAAATGGTGGAGTGGGAACAATACTATTAAAGATTGGTGTGAGAACTTTACTCGGGGCTCCCCCAGCTGGCGACTACCTGTATCTTCAATTGTAGGGTAAAAAATGGTAAAATACCTTAATGCCTAACCCATTCTCCATTTTTTAACCTACCACCTGTCAGCTTACCCCAAGTACAGTCGTAGGTGGATATTTGCATCAAGTGAAAAGAAGAGATGAGTATTCCCCCCTTTTTCCATTGAACCCTCAGCTTGGCCGACTGTTAAAGAATTTTGTAACCACTCATGTCATGATACTTATTCCTCTATATACATAGCATGTAGTGTAACAGAAGCCTGTTGTTTGTGACTGACTGTGTGTGTTGCTCTCTGTTCACCCTTGCTCCTACAGATGGTCTCTCTTTTTTGAATGAGGATGGAGGATTAAAAGTGTTCTTCCCCAAGAACAGCTTTGTCACCGACGCCACACTCACAAACACCAACACCCCAATTAGATTTGGGAGTGACATTGGAAGGGACCACATTGCTTGCTACGGTGGTGACCCACAGGCTCCACAAGTAACATGGCATAACAGTAGTGGAGGAGCACTAGCACCATGCAAAGCTGGATCCATGAATGTGCCCTGTGTAGGATGTGGTCCCGTCTGTGAAGACAATGGTGCTGTAGGCGTAAACCCTTCACTCAATGGACATACCAGTATTCATTTGTTCACTAATGATGGTAACTATGTGAATCAAGACCTACAATGCCGAGTAAATGGTGTCCAGTCAGCATTGATTGGAGTGTATCTTATGAATGGAGGTGGGTTTAGTTCCACACATCACTCAATTGGCTATAATATGAGTTCCTGCTACAAATCTGTCTCAAAACAGTGTTTCTAGTATTCACTACTGTACAATTGTATTACGTATGCTCTGTGCTTTATTTAGACTTGAGGGAGTCCTTTTCAGACTACTTTCTGAGCATATTGTCATACATTGGACATACTAATTTATGCATACAGGTCTACCGATTTATGGCTTCTGGCATAGTCTTCTAGAGGCACGTGCTTAGAATGGGTGTACACAGTCCGCACTTAGGTACGGATACAGGCTTAGTACGCACGTAAGTACAGCTATGAACGTTGTAGAGTAGTAGACAGGACGACTTATAATGAGTACCAGGATGTCTGTAGTGGGATACGCACATACACGTTGCATTCAGTATTCACCGATGAAAGCTACATTTTAAGGTCAGAAGATACGCATGCGTGTATGGTAGCAACGCCTGCAGTCTTCAAACCTCACTTTCTTGCCACGAAACGACTTCCAAGCAAAGTTAATGATATTCATTGCATGCATTCCAGAGCGCATATCTTGGTCCGGTATATATATTTTTCGGACGGCGACGGACCGGACCAGACCGTTCGGTCCGATGGTATAACGGTATAATTTACGGACCACAGGAAATGTGAACATGCGGTAAGCACCTGCTACAGGCTGAAAGTATAAGATAAGTTGAATTGAGCTTGACAGTACGTTCTGTGTACCATCATAATTCAGTTCATGTTAGTATTCAATTGAAGTGTTAGTCGGGCGGATAGCTGAAGGTTGGCCAGCTTCAAATTTTTTATATATGTACTCGCTAAATGTGTGGGAGTTTGGGAGCCTGATATTTGAAAAAATAATTTATTCGTTGAATATTCATGTCCGCTTGGATGGCTGCCAAACTTGATCAGCAAATTTACCAACCTGCATAAAATAACATCAGGGCGCCGTCAACACTACCTCTACTATGTCTACTTCATCTGAGAGGCTCTTTTCTACAACTGGTCTCACAGTTACAAAGCTCTGTAGATGTCGCAAATCGGAGAATGTTCAGGCAATCGTTTATTTGAACACGACTATTGACTTTAACAATCAGTTGTCATTTTAATCACTGTTTACATAACTCTGTACGGCTTATTCTTTGATCTAATAGGTGCTAAACCATGCAAATGGGACATTATGGGGCATATTTGAATATTCGTTCGCTAGAAGCAACGAATAGTCGACTTTGGTTTGTGATATTTTTTTACCCTTAGTTATAAGGATGAAGTTCATGTTGTAACTGCTGTTTGTTTGTAGTTGTTTGATTAATAAGATTGTGAGCGGTATCACAGCCAAAGGACTCTTGTAGTGAGCGGGTGCCGACCAATAGAGATGGTCTTGGACGGTGCCATTCATACATCACTACTTATTGACAGAAAACATTTTAAATTCCTTATTACAATAGATATGAACTATTTGTTACTGCCACTAGACTATCCATTCCCGGTACCAAGCACCCAAACATTTCCTGAATACACCAATCGTTTCGGCAGCTCACTGCTGCCGAAACGTTAGTACGCACATAAATACAGCTACGGACGTTGCAGAGTAGTAGACAGGACAACTTATAATGAGTGCCAGGATGTCTGTAGTGGGATACGCACATACACGTTGCGATCAGTATAAGAGTGAAATTTAGAACACATGCACACTCTTGTACATATGTGCCTATCTACTTTGAAGGAGCTTGTCCGGCTAGGTGTTGTCATTGCTCCTTGAGGTATTGCTGTAGTTCACTAGTCAATCAGATTTCTTGAATGCACCAAACGTTTTGGCAGCTCACTGCTTCCTTCTTCAGTGGTATGGCTTACAGGGGTGACATGGAATTTATTGGTGTTGTTAGATGAAGTGAAGTTACAAGTAAGGAGAGGAGAGAAAAGAGAAGGTGTGAAAAATTATGAAAAAGAATTTTAGGACATGAGAGGAAATTGAGGCCTAACTAAGAATTCTAAAAGGTGTGCATGCAAGTCTTGAGTAATGAATGAGAGGCTTGTACACAGGAGGAAGTGTTCCTAGCACTCTGTTCAGCTTTGAGGGCTCCTTCTGTATCATCCAGGACTAGAGCAGGCATCTCCTGGAGGTATGGATGCATGTGCTAATGACATGCACTGTGGTCCATTCAATGGGAAGACCCGTAGAATGAGCATGTTCTGCTAGCGCAGAGGTGGCCAAGTCCCCTATGCAGATAGCTTGGCGGTGTTTCTTCCCTTTTCTCCTCGTCTCCTGTACTTCTGCTTGTGTGTCCCCATGTGCTTAGTTCTCACACCCTCCTCTGGCTATATATTTGCAGAGTGTGTCAGAGTCCCCTATGTGGACAGTTCGGTGGTGTTCCCTCACGCACCATGTTAGAGTCCTACTGGCCTGTACTATGTATGCCTGTGGACAACCACTGCATAGTACACAGTATACATTCAACACCTGATCTATTCTGAATGGAAGCAGAGTCCTTAGGCCGTATATACTAAGAGCTGACGTAGGGTGTTGACAGGAAAGAAGGTAGTCCTAGTTCCTAAGGGCCTGAGGACACTTTAATGGCTTCTGAGGTTTTCTTAATGTATGGGATGGTAATAGAGCCGTTATGCTACTTGTTTGCACTCTTCAAAGTGCTGCTGCTGCTCTGCTCCATGCACCCCATTGCTGTTGCTACTTTGCACGTCCCATCTGGTCGTCTTTGTTGTTTGGCCCTAACTGAGTCTACTCTCGACGCTCCTCGTCTCCTTGTACTTCTGCTTGTGTCCCCATGTGGTTAGCTCTCACACCTTCCTCTGGCTACGTACGTATTTGCAGTAATAGTCGGTGGCTTGTACCTCTTTTGCTCACGATGGGCATACGATGTCTCTTATACAGGCTGTGCATCTCTTGTCGCTTGTGAGTGACAGAAGCAATGAATCTGTAGAATGGTCCAACCCTTTTGTTTAAATGGAAACATATTGATACGAAACGATAACGTTTTTTGTCACATAGTATAACAGGCACATTGACAGTGTTACTGTAATGCGTATTTGAGTACCTAATATTATTTTACAATCCAAGTGCCTGCTCCTTCATTGTGATTACATGTACATGTATTTCTCTCAAAGTGTAGCGTGAGTAATGTACGTACGTATGTATACCTTAGTCAGAAGGCTTCGGGTGTATCACTCACGTATGCCCACACTAAACAATGATATCTATGGGGTGCTGTTTGTAATATTCAGTTTAAAAGTGGATGTATCATAGATTACGCGATGTATCCATAAGTCACTTGATGTATGCATAGATCATGTGATGTATAACTAATTATGTACCATAGATCATGCGATGTATGCATAGATCACGCGATGTATGCATAGATCACGCGATGTATGCATAGATCACGCGATGTACCATAGATCACGCGATGTATGCATAGACCACGCGATGTATGCATAGATCACGCGATGTATGCATAGATCACGCGATGTATGCATAGATCACGCAATGTATGCATAGATCACGCAATGTATGCATAGATCACTCGATGTATGCATAGATCACGCGATGTATGCATAGATCACGCGATGTATGCATAGATCTTGCGATGTATGCATAGATCACTCGATGTATGCATAGATCACGCGATGTATGCATAGATCACGCGATGTATGCATAGATCACGCAATGTATGCATAGATCTTGCGATGTATGCATAGATCACTCGATGTATGCATAGACCACGCGATGTATGCATAGATCACGCGATGTATGCATAGATCACGCGATGTATGCATAGATCAGATAATGCAGCAAGAATACTTGTGGACCATGATGTCATCCATGGTCATATGGTCACAATGTGATGTCCATGTGACAAGCAGCATGACATAAGTGTACAGATCTAATGACCACATGGTCAGAAGGAAAAGATGTCTTATGCTGCTGCAGGCAATTGTTCATGATATGCAGTGCACACACCTATCCCTAGATGTCTCCTGCAAACTGTGGTATTTTCAGTACGTATCAAGGGTAATATGTATATCCTACGCTACCCATGGCAATTAACTGTATGTACTGTATACGTATGTATAGTATTGCTGCATATGTAGTGTCAGAAAGCATTTGTGATGATGTTTACATTATTGATTACTTAGTACCTTTTTGTCACTGACAGCAAGCACCTTGTCAGCGCCATCCATGGTAATGACATCTGGAGCTACTACAACTACAACAGTGAGCGTCTCCTGGTCCCAAGCACCGGATGCTACAGGATACTATGTGAGCTATCAGAGACAGGACCTTGGAACTCCCCCAGTGGTGACTCCACAGTATGAGAGGATTGTGGGGGGGACCAACACTAGTGTCACACTGAGTGGTCTGCAACCAGGAACAACCTACAGGATCAGAGTGTGGTCTAGGGATGTAACATCAGTCAGTCGTGAGGCAGGGGAGATGAATGTGACAACAATGGAAAGTGGTGAGAGTGCTTTGTACATGCTTCAAAGTGTGATTATATAGAAGAACTGCAGCTCATGTTTCTGTTGAATTAATTCCAAAATTAAGCTAATCATCGAGGAACAGATGTGGAGGGACAGCAAGACTACCGGAATCGTAGTGCATACACCCAAAATTATTTGCAGGTATGCACCAGTGAGTTAGCACTTCTTTTCTGCCTGCTAATGGCCCGTCCGTATCTGCGAACCCGTCCCTCAATCCATATCAATCCCATAATTATGTCCGTACGTAAATTTGAGTATGTCCATATGCGTAACCATACGCTATCCGTACCCATAGTCATCTTTTGCACTAAGACGTTAACATATTTGCCCAGGCTTTTAATTATCTAGATTAGTAGTGTACAGTACATGTAAGAAAAAGGTACTGTCTACAGGCATGCATTAGCCTGCAGGTCAACCCGTACGTCCTCACACATATGCCCATACGTACGCCTGTGCATGCATCAGTACATAACACGTCTTACCAAATGATGATATACAAAGGCACCACTGAGTAGCAGATTGTTGCAGTGCAGTAAGTTGTCCAAAGACCCCTAACACCTTTTAGAGCCCCTTGACACCTGATTATGACCTGGCAAGATATACAAATACCTTCCTTATCACTTAACACCTGTGTTCGTTCCTTGTGCTGGCCCAGTCTGAAAAGCTTTACGCATTCCAAAAACAGAGCAAGAGCACAAGAACTGTGCGAAGCAACAGCAAGGAGTACAGTGTAAGAAAACCAAAGCAGCAGCAAAGAGTACAGTGTATACTAAGTGAATTAAAAGTGAAGGAAGTCAGCAAATTTGGTGGGAGGAAATTGGTGATCACTATAAAGTTGACAGCGTTCTTCAGTTGTGTTCTTATGTGTCGCTGAAGGCCCATCAGGTAAACACGGTATGGTTTTTTGTTTTGGTTTCAATGCTTGAGCTGTTGTGATGGTTTCTTGAGCTAGCCCAGTCTTTGAAGAACTTCACACATTTCTTCGTGTCTGCATTTGTTTATTTAGGGACGAAACCGCGCTGCAACTCCTCGAAGTCGTCATCCACCACGGTAAAATCAAACCGATTGGCGAGTGGCAGGTTGTTGCCTTTGCTACGAGAATGCTTGGAAGAATTGGCCATTCTACGTTGACTCACTGCTAGATACCAACCGCAAGTCTGCAACCCACAGCCCACGCATTCAACGCTTCACACTGTCCACGCATTTTCAGGGTGGCTATAAACCACTTACAGTACTACACGCTTTCAGTGGCATATTGCATACTTTACTGCATGAGACCCAAGGGCAAGTGCAGTAAACGTGCTACGTACATGTACGTACATATACACCCATACGATGAATTCTATAAGCGCCTTAAAGCGTCGATCGCATGAACGTTTACAGCTCTATTAAGATTTTGGTCGATGTTTGTTAGTGGTACGGCACTAACGCAGTCCTCCTCCAGCCAGAACACGAGGACGTAGTCATTTGTAGGAAGATATGGTACATGACACAGAAAACCTTTTCTGCGGCTACCACGCAGGTGATGCGCAAATAGCCGTGAAGCAGTTCGCGTATGTCCGCACGAACAATTAGCGAATTCTGTGCATAACAATTAGCGGGATTCTGCAGATGTAATACGCAGTCACACTGATGTGTTGCAGCTTTTCGTATTTACAGAGATTGCAAGAATAATACCCTCTTGATTCTCACCCTAATTCTACAGGCGTGCTCGACAGGTAAAGGCTATCTAGTCTTGTACATAAAAGCGCTAGTGTTCTGTCGTATTCTCACCTGCTTTCGAGCGTTTCAGCTTGTTGAAAGTCTTAAATTTGCCATGGAGAAAATCATTGTGAAGTGGACCGAAGAAAGACTAAAGGGAACCCTTTTACTACAATGATAATTCCAACAATCCTTGCAAGGCCTTCTCAATCCTTCAGCACTGTTGCACACGAAGTTTGCCTTCTGGTTTCCGCCACTTTCAACCCGAATCCGCGGAAGATTCGTGTCTGCCTGCACGGAAGATCCGCGGCCGCCCTACGGAAGATCTGCGTCGTACCGCACAACTACCCGCCGGTGTCTGTGCGGAACAACCACGGAATTCCTAGGTAAAAGTTAAGCGTGTCATGTATCGTATGTATGCAGTAACCTGTCACAACGCCAGAGCGGTTGATTCGTCATGGCAACTCGCTCACCTGCTTCCTCCTGGTGCTCTAATGGCCACCCATAGACTGTGCACAAAGAAGATGAAGTGCTTCAAGGATGATTCGCAACTACAACAAGGGACAAGAGATCACGATATCACACCAGAACAGTGCACCTTTGAAGCTCGCTTAAATAAAAAATTATTATACAGGTATGCTCATACAGTTAGCACTTCTTTTTCGCTTGACACTACGGATTGTATGTATCTTTACTATGATCATCGCTAGCGCCCGTATCAGCACCCGTGCGTATTATCAATTACGTCCGTATCACACTACTCCGTACTTACTTAGCCGATCAGAGAGCGTAATCACATGACATACGTACAGTATAAGGGAAAGGAATGCCCGTATCCGTACCTACTCTCATAGCCGGTAACTTTTTTTATTCCATTTACCGTATATTGCAACTTGCACTGTATACCGTAAAGCGACATTTTTATGCGCGAGTTTTATTTATGCGAATTATGCGAGGCCATATCTGGTCGGATAAATTTGTATCGCACTACATTATTCTCGCATAATAGTTACGCAAGACGTCACGTGCATAGTCTCGCGCTCGCGCGCCAAACTGTTGCGCTGTTTAACGCCTCTTCAACCCGCGGTGATGGCTCTGCTTCGTTATTTCCAAGTCACGGCGTCCTTGCCTACAGCCGAAGAAACGGCACTCGGCGATACCGTGACACAGTCGGCAAATGCCGCTGTCCTACGCGAGGTGCAAGCAGAGCGGCCGAGAAAGCGTAAACCTTACACAGTGTTTACTGCTGAACAGAGAGCTACCATTGGAAAATACGCTTCCGAGCATGGAAACGCTGCTGCAGTGAAGAAGTTCAAGGCAAACATCGAAGGTGGTCAGCTCGGAGAAAGCACCGTTCGTTTGTTCAAGAAGCGCTACTTCGAGGAGTTGAAGAAGGCGAAACATAGTGGAGCCACTGTGTTTTTAAAGATTATGTGTTTGGCTGGCAATAACGCATAAATAAAAATCGCATATGTTTGTTGAGAAGCCAAATTTTAGAAAATCGCATAAATTTCTCGCACGCATACAATTGTACCTTTACGGTATGTAAGCGTATCTTGTTTCTCTGTTCCCTCATTTAACATCTGTGTGTGTGTAGATTCAGCACATTTTCCGTTCCCTAAGTGTACCTGCGTACACATGTGTACTGCCATATTCTCAGCCCCCTCTGCACCTCGTATGCTGACTGTGACTGGAACCCCAACTGGGAGCACTGTTGAACTGAACTGGCTCCCCCCACTCAACCCTAATGGAGCCATCCACTATGAGATTGAGTATGAACCAGCATTGACCCCTGGATTCGCAATGGTAGAAGGTGGCACTGACCTTTACTTCAATCTGGAACTGCCCAACGAGTTTGTTACCTACAATGTCAGCATGGTGGCTGTCAACACTCAAGGGAGCTCAAGGTCAGGAAAAAGTAACACGGTTTCAGTATGTCCAGGACGAAACAGACAAGGTACTTGGTACATGCACAAATGTTAGTACAAAACTTTCTACGTAACCTGTGTGCACATGTATTACCTAAGTTGTGAGTAGTAACAATATTTAGCCTACATACTATTTTTAGGTAGTAACGTTCAATGATTCATATGCACTTGCACTATTCAAAATGTCCTTTCTATATTTTGGCAGGTACTGGTCCTCCGACAGGTGTAATGGTGGAAGCCACATCATGTAACTCTGCTAAAGTGACTTGGATCGCACCCGAACCCAGAGTGTGTGATGGTGTCATTTCAGGCTACATTGTGAGGTATAGATTGAATACCAGCAATGGTGAACACACCACAGTCAACACCTCGACTACCAGTGTTATGCTCCACGACTTAGCACCTAATACAGAGTACTCTGTAGAAGTGGCTGCCACCACCTCAGTTGGAACCATAGGCGCATACTCCTCCGAGTCTCTGCTTACTATCACAGGTAAGTAATTCTGGAGGTAGGGAAGTGTAACAATAGTAACACACGCAACTATTTTGTAGGAAAGCTGGCCTGTATAAGTCCCTTCTTGGTAAGAGTATTAGTATTATATGCATAAACATTTTCTACGAAATTGGGAAAATCTTCGGATGATGTAAAGGTACAGAAACAAGGGTTTGTGAGTACAATTAGTATCTCATATCTTAGTGGTAGCTATAGTAGGGCTTCTGTTTCACAGTTTGTAGTATTTCGCATGTAAAGTATCCTCTTGCTGGAGTCCTTAGCTGGAGTCTGATTGAAAAGTGAATAAAGTTAAAGACGCTAGAAGCTAGTAGAATGCACCCCACTTCAGGACAAGACTTCCAACTAACAGCATGTGTATGCTGAAGACTACCACTACTGTGTTAACCAACAATCATAGTGCATTTCGACTGTGGCTGGGGCGCTCACACTGTCTCCTGGATTCTCAAAGAATGCCAACAGAGTAGCTACTACTACAGGAAACAAAAGTGTTTGAGTGGCGCAAGGATGTTCAGTTTTGGTATCTGGCGGACATTGATATGTGGATACATTATCGCTAAAAGAACATCAGCTTGTGGAAATGGTCCAAATGATGCCATTGGGGGGTGGGCAGACTTGTTGGGTGTGATAACACCTCCCTGTGGTAAAATGCACTAAGAACTAAGAAATTTAAAGTAAGGTGTTAAAGTTTATTTTACCTGGGTCGATACCAACTAGGGGGGAGGGGGATAGAGTGTACCTAACAACGGATGAGTTACCGTGTCCAACTGATACTAAGACATCTTGCAAACATTTCCTTATCAGTCACGAAGGATATCAATAAGAACTCCAAAGCAGGATACTTGGTAAGCTTTATGCCAGTCTGTCTTGCGCTTTCCTTTTTGAAGTAAACACGAACAACTTTGACGGCGCTGGCGCAAATTAGAGATGGCAGATTTTCCAAAGAACTGTTACTGTGAGCCATGAAAACTTTGATGTTGAGTATTATTGCTTTGGCTACCAGTTCTATTACAAAATACAGCACTCAATTGAACTTTCTAGTAGTTTCTTCCTAAAAGCGCTCCAAAAGACCTCTCTGTTCTTGAGTAACATCTGACGAAGAAGAAGAAAAGAAAACGAAAACAGGGAGTTTTGAAACTAAGTTATTTGCCAGTGGGATCTGATCGCTTGTCATCAAGGTAAGTTTGCAGTAAGACCATTTTATATTCAGGTCTACGTAGCCTTCTTTCACCGTTCTCTGTGTATTTTGAAATTTGACAGTTACATACTTCTATACCAATGCCATCCTTACATAGACAGTGCTACTGCACTCTCTGATACTACATTATACCCTTACCTGGACCAACTAATAGTTGCAATCTATAATTGTACAGTTCAAGACAGTACTCTTAGTGTATATACGTACGTATGTCCATGTCTTAATCCTGTTCAGGCCCCACAGCTCCAACTGATGTGTCAGCTACTGTGACTGGATGTGACTCTGCTGCGGTGACTTGGATGGATTCCATTTCCACGTTTGGCGAATCAATAATGAACTACAGTGTGACATATCAGACGAGTGGTGGTGTCCTCACCACAGTCAACTCCCCGAGTACAAGTGCTACACTCCAAGGCTTGGTGCCTAATGCAGAGTACAACGTGTCTGTAGCCGGCATCAACTCGTGTGGAGGAGCAAGTGCATTTACTACACCACTTACATTTGTTCTGCAAGGTAACTGTTTGTTCATGGGCGCTCCATTAACAGTGTGTAGTGTGTTATCCTTGTGAACTAGCTGTAGTATACACAGCCCTCCCCAGATTTTAATTGCAGGCTAGTTTGTTCTGCAATTTTAACTTTTAGAGAACAAACTAGTTTGCAATACTACAAACACTCAATTCATTGATTTTCTGAAGATATATGGTAATACACGTATGCCAATGGTGATCCGTTGCAGATCCTGACCCTCCAACTGGTGTTTTGGCTACTATGGGTACTGAATGCAACACTTCTGATGTGTCATGGAATTCCTCCACGGTCAACTATAATGCTATGATAGCGAACTACAGTGTTAGGTATCAGCTGAGGGAAAGCAGTGGTGACTACACCACAGTATTTTCAACAACTGCCAGTGTAACACTGATGGGATTAGACCCTAGTGCTGAGTATGATGTGGAAGTGGCTGCCATTGACTTGTGCAGAAGAATGAGTAAATTCTCTGACGTGGCACAATTGAATTTGAAAGGTATGTAACTTGTCCTTAGATCTAAGCTTTGCTAATTCAGTGGATTTTGTAAAGCACACAGGGTGGTGACCTCACCTCACCTGCCTGCACTCCTAGTCAGCATCCTATCACGGTTTCATTCTCATTTTCGAGGTGGTGATTGCATGTGACAGTGACAATCTTGATACATGTTGCACGTTTCATCCACATATGGTTTATTCACTAAATCTGCCACTAAGGTTAACTACACATCACGTTCTACACATTTTTGTGCAGCTACCAATGTGCATACTACTGCATACTATGCACCTCATCATATGCTACATTGCCAGGCAACCAACAGCGCATAGATATGGTATGGTGCATATAAAACATTGCGATAATCCTGTTTGCCTCTTTAATGCTTCTCGGCAATTACCTTCTTTTTACTCCTGAATATTTTTGGTAACACATAGCAGTTATCCTTTAAATGATAAAGGTTAGTGGTTGACGTTTCACAGCAATGTATACAATTGTATATATTTTATTTGTAAATGTAGTGAGCACAGCAACGCACGCTATCTACGTTGAACTGTAAGCAACAATCGGTGAAAACATTTGCCTGGAAAGATGGACAAGGCTGTTGTTCGGTATGGCAATAAAAAGCCAACACGCTGCAATGGAGTTCTTGGAGTCCGTTTCCAAGCTTCACAGGGAGAACACGACTTGGAGCCTGCAGATTGGCGATTCGGTTACGATTAAGTCGAAGTCACGACTATGAAAGGCTGCTATTGTTAATTTGCGACCAGTCCAGCTCAGAAGAGAGAAATCTCATTCCCGTACAATAACCATCGCTCGAAGAACAGCTGAACGATCCGTTGTTCACTGATAACACCATTCTGTCTCGACTTCGCCAGCTGTGAAAACCAAGCTGTACATAACTACTGATTAAAGGTACTTTACCAGAAAAACGCGAACCAAACGATGGCGCACGCACATGTCCGCGAGTACCCGTTCGATTAACACTGTAATGAATATTATTACAACGCTAATCAGCTCATTTTGCATTGGTGCGAAGAAACTCGAGTGTTGCGGAGGTACGAAGAAATTGCGAAGAGATGGCCAAGAAAAAGAACTAATCCTTGTGGAATGGTTGGATGTGATGTTTATCTGGCAGCCTACAACCAGAAGACCAGCGAAATATCCACTTTCGTACGGTTGCACGCGATGTTATTCTACCGTCATCCTCCATTGCTCGCTAGATCTCAGAAACGCTCATGCCCTCTAACCAGAAAGGATTCATTCGCTCCCTCTGGTACACAAAAGATGAGACGTCGCAGGATTCTCCATTTCGTTCGATACGCACAGCGATTTCGCACTTCACTCTATTACTCTGCGGCGATTGACGACGGCCATTTAACACGTTATGCTTCCATGTATATAAAATGTGTGTGGACTCTATGGTGTGTGCTGTGTGTACTGCCATTTAACACTTGCGCACGCGTAAATCGAGCGTGTACTCGAGGGTACTCGCGGACTAACCTAGGTTAGTATGGCAAAGTATCTGTAGCCGGCACTGTAAGCCCTTGGGTCAACTATTACATTATTCGCTATCGATTAACCATCGCTCACTAAATGTTGTCTTTATGCGGTTCAGGTAGTGGAATGTTTTTCTATGTACTGTACTGTAAACTTCATGTGACTGTTATCAGACTCCTGTTGTGGAAAAAACAATGTATGAAGCTATGCCGTCGTTGACTTCTAAAGTTGTGTTGTGTATATTCCTACCTCAAAGATATAGGTTATAACAACAATACTGTCAACCATAGAAAAGAAAAGTGCATTTTGCACTTCCCACTTGCTTGTATCAGTATTCACCTAATCTCACATAGTGGTGTAGCCAGACTGCTGCTACGTACCTTTCCTTAAATGGTGGCATTCCTTGCTCAGGAAGATAACCCTCTTTCATGGCTCAGTAGGAACTCTAAAAGTGTAGATCTTTTTTCATCACAACCATTCTGATTGTGAGGTTCTAATTGCATTGTCAACAGTACACAGCTCCCTGGATGATCTTCACATATATTGCAACTGTCACTTTGCTGCAGCACCTGGGCCTCCAACAGATATAACAGTTGAGGATGGGACTGATTGTTACACTTCTGTGGTGTCATGGACTGCCCCACAGAGCATGTGTGGTGTTGTGATAGGGAACTACAGTGTGAGGTACCGACTGACGATTGGAGGTGGTAACTATACCACTATGTATACTGATGGGACCAGTGTTACACTGGGAAACATAACAGCTAATGCAGCGTACGATGTATCTGTGGCTGCCATCAGCTCACAAATAGGCCAATTTACTGAACCACTTCAGTTTGAGTTGCAAGGTATGTTGTGCATGTTTTGTGCCATTGTACATACTGTACGTACGTACAGTGTCATTGAGTCCTACACCTTATCAACTGGTATCATTTACCTTTGTAATTATATTTTCATCATTTCCTTACAGAGCCCAAACCTCCGACTGATGTGACCTTTCGTGTAACTGGTACTGACTCTGTAATGGTGTCTTGGTCTGCCTCCCTGTCCAAGTGTGGTGTGATAACAAACTACAGTGTGACGTACCAACTGACCAGTGGCACTGGGCCCACTACCACAGCGTATACCACTCAAACCAGTATTATCCTACAAGACTTGACACCTAATGGAGAGTACAATGTGATGGTGTCTGCTATCAACTCAATGGGAGTCATGAGTGAAATGTCCAGTGCAACACCTTTCACTGTGAGCACTTCAACTACTCCAACTGGAGGTATGGAAGGCCCATCACACCTGTAGGCAATCACTGTGTGTCATGCTATATATTGAGTAGCATTTTATATGAAGGTCACTGTGACTGTAATACCATTACATAGCTGTATATCTGTAGTATCTGTACGTACTCTGGTGTTGCTTCTGGCAATAAATAATAATTTCCTGAGTGTCTCCCCAGTCAAGCTATCTTCCTATTCCTGTTCTGTTAGTTGTAGTATAGTTGCCCTGTGCCAGCGTTCTTGTGTACATATTCCTCAACTGCTATTTTGCTCTGCTCTCCCTCACTTCAGATGATAGCACAGTCATTATCATAGTTGCTGTAATCATTGTTATCCTCGTGGTGGTGGCCGTGATAGCTGTGGCTGTGATTATTGGAGTCTGTTGCTTCAGAAGGTCTGTGTACTGTCCACATGGTTTTGTACTAGAAATGATTACAATGTATCCATGGCATTCTCAGATGTTTTTGGACAGTAGTACAAACATGCATATATGTACGTACATACACACACATCCGTACATACGTACATTCACATGTGCACATACTAATGAGTACACCTAACTGTACTACCCGAGTTGGCATTTCTCACAGTCACTACGTACAAGGGACATAGTCTCTCCATGCTCACATGTTCTACTTTCCATTGTCCCATCTGCTCTGTTCAGGAAGAAGAAAGGCAAGCTCTATGAGCCAGCGGTTAGGGCCAGCAAGCCAGCCTCCTCTTCTACTGGCCAATACGACAACATGTATGCAGAAGTCAGAGAAACAAATGGACAGCCTGAAAAGCCTCCCATTGAGTTTGACGGCGGTGCAGCTTCTACTGCTGATTACGACTATGCCACGGTCCCTAAGGCAGGCGTGTCTGTGCTAGATGGTGTGGCAGCCACAGAGGAAGCCCCAGGCCAACCACAGTCTACTCCGTTTGCCGAGCATCAGTATGCAACTGTCTCTAAGGAGGGTAGTTCACCTCGTCCTCTGCCCAAGGCTCACCACAAAACTCCACCTCCTAAACCATCTCCCTTCAGTGGTACGCTTTACATATGTAGCTCACGTATGCAAAGGTACACTGTGTATATGTGTGTAATCAGCACACATACCTCAGTGTGCTTTAGAAAGGGTAATGTTTTGAGTAGTGTGTGATTGTGTGTGCGAGCGTCCATGCGTGGGTGCGTGCGTGCATTTTAGTGTGCGTGTGTGTGTGCTTGCATGCGTATTTGAGAATGGACCGGAGTAAAGAGTGTGTTTCTGCATATGTATTTGTGTTTGTGTGTATTTGTGTTTGAGTGTTTATGACCCCAGGAGGTGTGATGATAGAGTGGTGGTGACTAGTGGAGTCCAACAAAGCAAATAATTCCTGGGCTTCGTTGGTACCAAGCTAATTTATATACAACAAAGCGTCACCTGGTAATGAGCTGTATCACTGACTTCAAGTTGTACCCTTCGTATATGTGTAAAGCTCCAGCCGTCAGCAGCAAATGTGCCACTTCAGCGCAAATTGCCCTAACATTGCTGTCCACCAGTGACCTTGTGACTGCCATGCCGCTATCTTAGTGACGTCACACACATGCACATGCGAGCAAAGTTACTGTTTGGTATGGATCAGTCAGTATACGTACATACTATTACACCCACACAGGAAAGTCAGGCAAGGTTGAGAAGTCTGCAGTGAAGGATGGAGCATTTGATGCCTTCCTGAAGCAAGTGGAGAGCATGCATGCGCAGGGCAAGGCCAGCTTTGAAGCAGAGTACAATGTGAGCCAATTTGTGGTTGGAGTGCAATCTCTACCGATGGTGGTAGAGTGATTTTATACTAAGCCTGCAAGCACATGTACGTACACATGCAACCACTCTCTCACACAAGCACATTTTATATGTATGTATACAGTCTGTTGACAAGTCGACAGCCGCATCCACTGCAATGGCAGAGCTCAACAATGCAAAGAATAGATACAAGAACATCTTTCCTTGTGAGTGGTTTTAGTTGCCTGGGCATGAGGAGTGATATACCTACCTATGTATGGGTGTGGCTCCACGGTGCCCTCTCTCACCTACATAAGTCTCTTTACAATATGCTGAGGCTGATTTTAACTGATTGTGTATGGCTGTAAGTGTGTGTGCGTCACAGTGCGTGTATATGGCCTTCAGGCTAAGGCTACAAGGTACGTACGTTGAATACCGTATCGACTGGTTGTTTGGTGGATGCGCCTATAACTCTGACAGCAGAGAAATATGCGCCTAATAAAGGATATGCGCTTAGCAAACAGTCTTATTGTATTTATACATATTATAATGACGAGTTCAGTGTATTAATGTTGGTACCCCTGTACGCGTTTGCTCAAAGCGGCATTGAAGGGCAGAAAGCCAAGAAGACCTGGAAGAGCACACGCACCAGAGCGGCATCATATCTACGTAAAATGACATTTGGAGCCCTTATATCAGTGAGCACCTAACTCTGCAGTGCGAAGACAGCAACACTCACGGCAGACACACAGTGTGTTTGATGAAGGATAATTGCGCTCTGGGGCACATGCCTAGAGAACTTTCCAGAGTGTTCTGGTACTTCTTTGTCATGGGGGGAGTCTGTTGTACCATCCGCTCCGCCATCGTCGGATTAGTAGCTACACGCTACGGCTTGTGTATAAATTGTATATAATTATGAACTTGCACTGTATATACGTATGCGCCTTAACGAATAGGTGAACCCTGGTAATCAGTGAGCGCCTAACAAAAATGGGGGAAAACCAGGAAGAAAGTGTGCGCTTAACAGAGGATATGCACTTATAAAGTAGATGCGCCTAACAACCAGTCGATACGGTATGTAGATTTCCCAATCTAGGTTCAAAGGCCTTGCAGTATTAATATTGTCAAAGTAATAGACTCCAAATTAATTGTGCTAAGTGAATGTATGTACGTATGTATGTAGCTTTTCCAAATTACTACGTTGTGTAGTTTAACTACCGTCTTCTCCCTTCTCTACAGATGACTCTTCTCGTGTGCCCCTGTCAGTGCCCAACACAAGTGGAACAGACTACATCAATGCCTCGTTTGTAGATGTGAGTGATCCATGCTCAAGTGAAGTTTATAGTTGAAAGGGATTGTGACCAAATCACATGCATACATTAAGGCTACTACGTACTTGTAACAGGTACTAATTTGAGCAGATGGAATAGGCTGGTATGTATTGGTTAGTTCTTTGCAGCGATTTTGCCTTTTTATGGTCACTGTCTGCATTAAATTTAGCGATTATGGAAGAATATACGTAGAACAATAGATTACATATCAATTTGGATTATATATCTAATATTGTTGCCTAGACAAGTATAGAAACTGAATACCTACCTAGGAGCCTGTAGTTGGGAAGTATGCAGACATATCAGCAGAGCGTCTTGCAGGGCTAGGCCCATTGCTTGACGCTGTAGTGGAGTGTCTGGCACAAGCTCGGAGTTAGAGTTAGGCCAAGAAACGAAATTGTCCTGTAATCTACCATGTCAGACTACGGTATGGCATTAGGCGCAGACGGAGCAGGTGCAGACGACTCAAGTGTAGAGGGCACAGCTGACTCGGACCAAGACAGCACATACTACTAGAATGGAGGGGTACAGATGGCTCTGATGTGCGTAGAAAGTACACACGACTTGGACGGAGAAGCATACGTACATAAATGACTCAAATGAAGACTTGAAGACGTTTAAAGGGGGGGTTATACAGTGGAACACAGAATCACGTACATGTTACTGTATACATACGTATACGTATATGCTAACTTTAGCAAACATGTTAATATGCGAGGACAATTTCTGTACATTCCAATTTTAGAAATTATGGCATTGCTCGCTACATTTGTAAATCAGTACCTGTTAATTAAAACTTGTGGCCTTAAAATGTTAGCTCAAGAGTGAGACAGCATTGCACACGCCTGTACCTTACACATGCACTGTACATACGAACGTACGTACACTGAAACATGGACCATGGTTGTAGCTGTGTTGTGAATCAGTCACCCACTTTGTGTAAAGTGTGTTGCAACTTTGACTTGTGACTCTGTGCTGTGCCGAATGATTCTTAGTGTTTGTTTTGTGTATGTCCCCATCTGTTGCAGGGTTATAAGAAGAAGGACCAGTACATCGCTAGTCAAGGTACGTATGCTGATGCTATGGATGTGCACATTGTGCATTTAGTTCTTTTTGGTCATGTATGTACGTACGTACATACGTACTGTATGTGTGTACAGTTCTTATTAATGCCATACGTTGCTGAACAAAACAGAAGCTGTACCTGGACTTATGTACATATGTCAATTCCTTATGCCGTAAAATTGT
>OX465043.1:4974059-4979059 GCA_949841015.1 Aplysina aerophoba
ACATTCATAGCCATTTGGTCTCTGATTGAGCAGATGAAGGCAGAGGGACAGATTGATGTGGTCGGCACAGTCAAGTCCATCAGGACCCAGAGACCTGGAGCAGTGCCACTAATGGTAAGAGGATGAGGTTGTGGCATGACCCTTAGAGCGTAGTGTTGTGTGTGCATGCCTTCCATGACTCCAAGGTGCAACTACACTCTTACCTCTCTCTGCTCTGCTACAGGACCAATTTGTCTACTGCCACGACCTTCTTCTTGAGTATGTGGATTCCTTCGAAGGATACTCTAACTTTAGCATATAGCGTACAACATGCAATGGTGTGGTACATGTAATGACAACATAATATGCCGTGTGAATCTTTTGTGTACTTACTTGGTAGTATTGCTGTATTCTTTCCTACATATTATAATACACTCAACAAGCTATGCATAATACGTAGTATACTTTAGATTTGTATGGTGTTCATTTATCATACACATACATTTATTACATTTATTACGTATTTTAAATATAGTATCTCTATAATTATCTGTGAAGTTGTTCATCAAATTAAATTGAAATGAAATGCAAAGATTGAGGCTTGTAATTACACTATATATAGATTGTGATAGAGTTGTATACAATATGTATACGTATATATAATACTATTATAAATATTACACCACATTTAATATAATTATATGACCTGAGGTATATATTATTATAATTATAATAATTATGTATATACGAATACACATAGAGCCCGTATAATTATAGACTGACCTATATACTATAATATGACTTGTGGCAGCCGAAGTCAGAATATGAACATTACGTAGACAGCTTTTTCGAAATCCAGTTTCGACATACTTCGACATATGTCGCTAATATTCATAGAAATGTTGGTCTCGTTCATTCGGTAATGATTTGACAGAGGAGTTCAAACTGCAACAAGCCAGTTATCACATGGCCCCTTGGGCGCTTAGCTAATTTATCACCCTCATGTTATAAATTACCCAGTGTCCTCGTGACCATGTAATAACTAGTACTTATCATACATGCATGGTATAATTAACTGTGAGTGCACATGCAACAGATCTAGACGAACCTTTTGCAATAGCGCTGCAAGTATAATATATGCAAAATATGACAGCCACATCCAATTAACTCAAATTAATCAAGTTATAAAATAATATTACATACATATCAAGCAATACAGCAATTAGGAGTACAGATAGTATGCACACACAACGTCTTTCCCACCACACCACTAGCAACCCTACTGCAGCTTTGCTAACTTTCCCGGCAACAGCTGCACCATCTCTTTGCATATGTCCAATTCCTTGCTGCAGCTCTCTTTAGCCGCTGGGTTCTTCTCTGCCAAATTCAACACCCACTGGTAGGCTGCCAGCGAGGCTCTTACGTTAGTGGCCTCCACCTCTGGGGAAGTGACAACGAACCGCGTGTGACTTCGTGCAATCCACATTTGGGCCATCACACACGATCGAAGGTACTCCTCAGGTATATCCATGCTGCTTGCACCTGTTGAGAATGAATCTACAAACTGTTGGAATTGTGCCATAGAGGACCTGAGGAGGCGATTTATCTTAGCAACAGCCTGGGGAGGAGGCGAGTCCTTCTCTGTTGCAAGGACAATCTTCAAGTCTGCCATTTCGTAGTAAATCTCACCAAGCTCATACTGGCATTGCCTGCAGATTACCAGAAAGTGCTGCGGATTCAACTGGTTGGTTAGGTCGCTCAGCATGTCTGCCCTGCGCTTGTGCATGCGGCACTTACGCTCTGGGTCTTGCTCAAATTGAGCAAGGAGACGAAACAGGGAGCTGTAGTCTTGCACAATAACAGCATAATCCGAGGCATGAGAATTGAGAGTAAAGAAGGCCTTTGCAGACTCAACGCACTGTTGGGCAAACAGAAAATATGCACGAGCTTCTTCAAAGGTTGTAGCTAGCACAGCAGGGATGCATTCCTCGAGGTCACTGACATCCAGTCCTTGAAACTTTTCCACCACCTCAGCCTCCACATCAGTCTCAGCGCCACCACATGGCTCAGAACCACCATCACCACTTGCTTCGCTCTTACCCTCAACTCCTCTCTGCTCGTTATTCACCTTCTCAATCGATTCTTTCAAAGCATTGATTGAGTACTTGATCCAGCATCGTGCCAGATCAGCCCGAGTTTGATCAACTTTCTCACGCAAAGAGTCGACGCTAGAGAGCTCTTCCTCCCTCCCCTTCTCCCAGTCTGCAAGGACACGCTCTGCAGAGCACAGGCAGTGTCGACCCTGTGCAAATCGGCCACTTGTAATGAAGTACTGAGACAGAGCAGCACTGTTGAGTGACCAATCGATTCCATCAAACTCCTTGCTCTCTAGTTGTCGACGAAGGGTGGCATGGCAATAGAGTGCTGATGTGTCGCTCTCACCCATGTTACCATACACCTGGGCTAGAAAGTACAGTGTGTACGTGTGCACCATCTCAAAGTGTTTCCAGCACTCTTCAGCTAAAATAGATTCTCCCTCCACTCCGCTCTCATGAGACTGCTCTTTCTTGAGGTATCGGGTCTCTTGCCAAGGAGGTGGGGCATCACTGCAGGCTTTGTAGCTGTCATAGTACAGCTTTGACTGCAGTAGGAATTCCAATGCCTTCTCATTCTCTCTTCGCTCAGCCCAGATGACCCCAGTATGGTTTGATGCCTGCATCAGAAGCACAATGCATTCAGGGCGGAGGGAGAAGGGCTTAAGATAGTCAACAACAGCCTGAAACTGTACTTCTGCTGACGCTGGTTCAGAACAGTCTGCGTAGTTTCTCCCCAACTGAAACGCAAGGCATGCTAGCAGGGTACTCCACGGCTCCTCCTCCTGTCTGCCATTACAAGCCGACTCCACAGTCTTGAGCAGGCTCTCCAGTATCTGCCGACCTTTGTACAGCGACTCGTAAGGATGGTCTTCCGGATCATTCGGCCACTGCTTAATGAGCTCCTCGACTGAATGGAACAGAGGGTAGACCTCTGTCTTCAAAACACATTGCAACTCTTTAGACATTCGTGGTTACTCTCAATAGCGGCTGCAGATTTATGTAGTGTTTGCCCTTGCTGTCGATTAGCTGTGCGGTAGGGACTGTTCTTAGACGTCACCAGTGGAGGGAGGCGAATGCAAGCGCTCTGGCCACGTGTTCTCTACGTTCTTGGCACTCATGCAGTGTTGGTAACCTTCTTTTCGGAAATCCTCTGGAAGAGGAAGCTCTTGCTGGGGAACTACGACTTCTGGTTTGGGAATCGAATCTCGGCAAATTTCTTTCTTGAAAATTCTCCGCTCGACAAGGCTACGTCCGCTTCGGTGACCATGTGTCAGTTTGCCATCGGCCATCTTCATCCTCCATGTCGGTTGGGCATCCCATTCCAACTCCAATTTTGCTCGCGTAAAATGGCTGCTGAAAAGGTGTCCCTGCATGTACTTCGTGATCTGCATCAAGGCAATGAAGTGTTCCAAGCCATGCTAATAGAAGGTGTTCTCTACACAGACATTATCAGTTTTAGCAATGACCATGGTGCTATTCAATGGACGATTACTGTGTCGCAGATTGCACAGCAGTCAGCGGAAGATGTCTTCTGGAGTGCTTCATAGACAGTCTCTTGCACAGGTTAGTGAATATGCACATAGTGTTGTATATGGCGTTGCAGTAGTACATGCATGTGTAAAGAGTCTGCAGGCTACCCCGTTTCTTTCAGCATTGCATGTGGCATGCAATGATCTGCATACATTTCTAATGGTCCTGTCACGGAGGAAAATCCCCCTCGGAGTAAGTCGTCCCTGGGCGTGTTACCCCAGAGTATGATGCCCCCAGGCTTCCTACTCTATAGAGAAAGTAGTCCCAGGGGGAGGGGGGTGCTTGATCCGGAGGTGGCTGCACCCCCATTGGAGTGGATTGCCCCCCCCCCCCCCACCTGGCCCCCAATGCCTGTATGTGAGCAGGTAGAAGCCAAACGCTCTGTAACAGTGCTACTTGTGCATGACTAACGCTGCCTGTCAAACGTGTCTAGGTTGAAGGTATGCCGTGTGCCCTGGATAGTGGATAATGCTCCTCCTTGCTACTCTGCATGACAGCTGTAGACTGAATGGGGGGGGGGGAGCTGGAGTAATGTGTACCCCATGCACTAACCCCATGCATGAACAAGAGTACTGTGAGTACCATAGCTCATAACGTAACTGTGTATGATTACAAGGTTGTATGGATTTATATCTGAGTCTATTTACGTATACACACATAAGTAAACAAACATGGCACTGCTATGCAGAGATGCACAACCATTTGCATGTAGACACATTACAATAATACGTAGCTGGTAGAGAGCAGGGAACATCTGTGTTATAGATCAATTGCCCATGCACGCATGTCATAGCTGTCACTGCTTGTGTCTCTCAGCTTGCTAGTGCAGTAGATATTTGTTCCATTTTTAGCAGTGCTTCACACACTACAGTGTACACTCAAACTCAAGAAGACTACAGTGCCCAACTGCAGACAAATGTCCCACTGAAATGAGCCATGTATGGCAACAATTTGCTAGGAATTACAGGAATTTGCTATGTATTTTGGTGGAACATTTGTTTTGCACTACTGGCCCTCATCATGTGCAGTGCTGACACCAAATAATGCAACTAGACTTACTTAGCAATCATGTGCCTGAGGTATTGTAACTAGATTTACTGATGGTGCTAGCAAATGTTCATTAATACAGCCAGCTACGCAGTCTGACAGGGCTCTCACATTATGACAAGCATTCTAAGAAATAACATTGACAATAATGCATCTGCACACACGGCACACTGCACACACACCCCACACACGCACACACACACACGCACACATGCACATTGCCCAATCAACCATAAACCACTGGTAGTCGTGCCTGCTTGTCCAGCTAGCTGACCTGACCAAAGACCTCAATTAAAAGTGGCAGGTTGTTGTCAGTGGAAAGTGCGCGGGGGAAGGGGGTTCAGAACT
>OX465043.1:4981559-5001559 GCA_949841015.1 Aplysina aerophoba
ACACACACACACATACACACACACACACACACACACACACACACACACAGACACACGCACACACGCACACACACACAGGCACACGCACACACACACACGCACACACACACACAGGCACACAAGCACACACACACACACACACACACCACACACGCACACACACCACAACCAAACACACACACACACACACACACACACACACACACACACACACATACACACACACACACATACACACACACACACACACACACAGACACACGCACACACACACAGGCACACACACACACACACGCACACACACGCACACACACACACAGGCACACAAGCACACACACACACACACACACACCACACACGCACACACACCACAACCAAACACACACACACACACACACACACACACACACCAAATTGCATACAAACACGTTTGTATACACCCCCACAACAGCCTGCTGGTGGATTGTTGCTACGTACGTACGTACCACAGTACGTTAGTGTATCTTCATGTTTGAACATTTGTGCATGCGATCATGCACAGTGTTCTAGATGTACGTACGTATGTATGTATGCATGCATGTATATGCATGTATGTATGTACGTATATATGTACGTATGTATGTATGTACGCATGTAAGTAGGTAGGTACATATGTATCTATATAATATGTATGTATACATGTATGTATCTATGTAAGTATGCATTTATGTATCACTATGTATGTACGTATGTATGTGTGTATTTATGTACATATGTATGTCTCTGTTTATAACTCTATAGCTTACTAGCTGAATTTGTCATTTCTGCTATACACTGGATATTGCTTGCCTTATCTCAACTCCTCCCCGGTATGCAGCCCCCTCCCGACCCCACTGCCAACCTCACTTTCAGTCTCACCCTCACAGAGAGGGAGAAAGGCGACAGAGCCAAGGCACCTCTGCCCTATGTCAAGTCAGAGCTGGAGAAACAGCAGCTCCTCAGGAAGGCAGGATCGGGTGCAATATTCTACACCCCTGATGATGCTGATGACTTTGATGATAGTGACCCTGATGACGATTTGGACATATGACATGCACGTAAATTTTACACAATCTTCTGTGTTGGTTGTGTTGTGTGTGTTGTGTATGTATTTGTATGTATGCTCAAGTGCATGGCATAGATGTATCATATATATACGGTGGTGCATCCCAACTGTCAACCAAGTGCATTGGGTTTATGTGTGTGCTGGTTGAACTCTGTTACTAGCTTCATCTTAGCATGTTTGCAGTTGTACAGTACCAGCATTGAGTTCTTGCCACAACTTGTTCCTATTGTTGTTCCATTTGCTTGTAACTGCAGCCCTTCCCTATAAAGCCTGTATTTCATTCAACACTTGTTGGCCTCCACACACAGCCTGTCACCTTGTGACTAGCTCCACCAATCAGATTGCTCACACTCAGACCAGCAGCTGCAGTGGCCCCAACAGCTGCTAGCCCCTCTCTGCCCACAGCAGCTGCACACTCACACACACACACACAAACAACCCCTTTTGAGCTGAACACTTTCTTTTGGTTTAGTAGAGGAGAGAAACAGTCTCTGAGCTTCCTTGGTAGGAGTAGTGTGTGTGTAGGAGTTAGACAGGTGCCAACAGCCTACAGGAGTGTATTGGTTGTGTGACCTCAGCAGAGCACCTATAGTGTGCTCGCCACTACTGGCTGGCTAGTTTTGCTTAGACCTGGAAGCATGCAACACTCTGAGGATGACCTTCAGCGCCACTCCAGCATGTTTGACGGTGAGGGAGCAGCTGGCAGGCAGGGACACCACCACCAGCGCCGGCAGACCCACCCCCGGAAGAGCATTGTTGTCATGAACATGGCAGAGCAGCACAGGCTCAGACAGGTATGGTTAGGCACACACACACACACACACACACACACACACACACACACACACACACACACACACACACACACACACACACACACACACACACACACACACACACACACACACACACACACACACACACACACACACACACACACACACACATGCACGCACATGCACACACACACACACCAAATTGCATACAAACACGTTTGTATACACCCCCACAACAGCCTGCTGGAGGATTGTTGCTACGTACGTACGTACCACTGACTACAGCTGAGGTTACTTGTCAAACTACAGAAGTTGGATGGCACTTATGTACGTACGTGCCACCGTAGGTGGCTCTTTGAGAAGTGCTGCTGTTTCAGAAATACGTATGCTGTACTGTCTGTGTCTTCTTGCCCATATTGTGAGCAGCGCTTTGACAGGCATTCATAGTTAGCAATACTTACCACATGCAACTTTATGTGGCGAGCTATGCACCTAGCACTCTGTTCCGGAACCCTGTCTGCTTGAACACTGCTCCTTGTAATGCACATCAAATTGGACATTGCAAGTTTTGCCATTGTATGACTTATATTGAGACTTCTCATGATTATTTGGTACACAGTGGCCAGAGGTTTCTAAAGAAATCCACATGATTTGGCAACTATACACCAACCTTCACCAGCGGATATATTGAAACTAGTATCTTACATCGGTTTTGTAAATGAGCTGACGAGCTGCCTGTCTCTCCTCTCCCTCTTCTCTGATTGATGCAGCTCCGTCTAAAGGAGCACCGAGAGGCACAGCGCTCCAGACTGGACCAGAAGCACCGCTACGTGTTGTCCTTGGTGGCCGCCCACCTCCAACTAGAGCAGACAACTGTGGAGGACTTTCTGCTGGACGGCGACCAAGTTGACCTACTCAGTGCCTTCTTTGAGGCCGATGGACCCAAGGCTGTCATGTTTTTCTACCAAGAGGCAGAGACACCTATTCCCAGTTAGTTGTATGTGTGTGTGTGCGGGGGTGTGGATGGGGGGTGTAGGGTCAATACATTGTGTACCCAAACTAATACACTGTATGTTTAATTTGTATGTGTACGTACATCAAACACACATGTACGTACTTTAGATCATTGTAAGAATAGGTTCTGAAGTTTAGGATGCATGTTGCATGCTGTGTGTAAAAGTCAAATGGTACTTGGTACTTACCTCAGCGTACAAATCACTCTGTTGGATTGCCACTGTGCTGTAAGACCGTTTCCGGAGAATACCACTTTTCATCAGCAGCACTGGGCCAACAGCACCCAGAGGTCACTTAGCAACCACTTGTTGTTTAATTAGTGACTTCTGAACTGCTGTTGGTGTACGTAAATAATCGCTTCTTTCGAAACAATGGATTGTCGCTGATGCGGGGTCTAAAAATACTGTGTGGCCAGAAATTCTAGCGGGGAATTTATTTTGGCGGATTGGCGGTTTTGAGAGCAATCCGCCAAAAACTTCACAGTGTGATGTCATCATTATTGCAAAATCATAGCTTGTACTAGGCTACAGGTAGACGCGCCAGTCTAATCGTCGGCATGGAGTTTACCATTGAAAGCTGCGTATGGGGACATTGCTTCTCCAAAGAGTTTTGTACACCGAAGGAGAAGAGTAAACCCTAACAAATACACAAAAGCTTAAGCTAGACGGACCAATGCGTTGTCACTGCAGCTAAACAGATGCAGTTGACATGCACCGTAGTGAAATGAGAATGTCATCTGGCCCCACTAAGGGTGCAACAGAAGGGAAAAACAAGTAATTCCATCTAGCTGGAATGAAATACAAAAGTCAAAATGGTACTTACCTCTGCGTACAGATCACTATGTTGGATTGCCACTGTGCTGTAAGACCTTTTCGGAGAACACCTCTTCTAATCAGCAGCACAGCAGATCAACAGCGTCCAGAAGCAACCACTCTGTTGCGCCCTTTGTGGGACCAGATGACGTTTTCATTATACATACAACGGTGGAAGTGAACTGCACCTATTTAGAGCTGCAGTGACACCGCACTGATGGCAGGGGGCGGTCTGGCCTAAGCCTTCATTTGCTTGTTACCATGCTGTGTGTGCCTTACAGTATGTCCTCTCTGCAGCTTTCCTGCAGACTAACACCCTTGCTACCTCACCGTCAAAGGGGAAGGCCAAACGGGTCACCCTCACTGACGGCATGTCCATGCCACTCACGGGCACCTGTGTATTTGTGCTTAAAGTGCTCCCCAGCAACAGGGCAGTGAACCTGTCAAGCATGGAGGATGTGAGTACGCATGTGTCGGATGCATGTACAGTAGGTGTGGGTGTGTACTGTTTGTTGTGATTAATGTAGAGATACGGGCTAAGTGTCTGTGTATAAATACAATGTTAGTATGTGTTTGTGTGAGCACCACTGTATGCTGTGATGGAGTTTCAAACCTGTACACTACGTACATGTGTAGGAGCTGTATTGCGGTGTGTTGGATGTGAGCAGTGGAAAGAGCCTGTTGTCAGTGATCCACGAGTACATGAAGCTGGTGATGGTCCCTGCCCTGGCTAAGACGCAGTGGGGTCAAGTGGACGTGAAGCAGCAGAGAGAGTTCACCAGTAGCATCAACTCCTTTGTTGGATTCCTTGAAAGTGAGCAGACGTACGTACATACACGTGCGTGCATACATGCATACCTGCCACTACACAGCTTTGATCATGTGTGCCTTGCCACGTCTGGCCCTTGCAATCAATGTATGGTCGACTTCTAGTACGTAGGTGTATTCTAGTGTATGCATGCCAATGTACGTGGGACTGCATTGAGTTTTCCCATTAATTTTAGGCAGACTTTGTCCATGTTCACATACGTACTTGTACCATAATGCGTGGGCATTTCCTTTGATGTGGTGAGGTGTGTATATCACTAAGACACCTCATTAAATATTCATGCAGCTGCAAAACCATTTTATCCAGGTGTCTAACTAGTGACCTTATAAGGTCACTAGTTAGACACCTGCAATAGTCCGAAGCGAACTGTAGTATTTGTTACTCGCTTGCCGCTTGCCGCTGTCGTCCCGGCCGTCGCTGCTGCTGTGTTCGCCGTCGATGTTTCCTAGTCGCTCGCTGCTGTCGTCTTCTCCGTCCTCCTCGTCGCTAAGGGAATGAAGCTGTTGTTAAGCATAACAGCTATTATTGATCTCGATTTAGCGTAGATGGTCATTGCGCATTTAAAATCTACAGACGGTACGGCGGCGTTCTCGTGACCGCCATTTTGGCGGATTAATTACATTGGACAGCTCGGGATGAACCAATAGGAAACGGAAACGCCTCCGCATTCTGGTACAAGCCGGTTATACAATTCGGATTCGGGGTCATCGAATACACGACCTCGGGCTTCGCCCTCGGTCGTGTATATTCGATAACCCCTCATCCTCATTGTATAACCTATACATACATAATGAATTTTAAAGACGCAAAATTACTTCATTTGATCCTCTTGAAGAGTACATTGGGAAAAGTGATTCTCACTTGTTTGTGCCTTTTTCTGTGCCGTTTTGTGCAGTAATGTCCTTATGTTTGTATGTGCTGACTCATGCCCACTACCCTGTTGCTCCTCTTACGTACCTTGTGCAGACGCTGAAAAGAGCATTAAGTCGGCTGTGTTCTTTCCCTTGGAGTGCAGCGTGGACCTGGACACAATACGGACAGCGGAAGGCTGCTTAGCAGGCTCCAAGTCACCAGACACAGTGGCTGCACTGGAGGGGCTGGCCACGGAGTGGTGCCACATGGTGGAGCAGATCCTCGCCGAGAGTGGGCAGATGAGACGCGAAGCAGACGACACTGGTCCTCTGGCTGAGCTGGAGTATTGGAAGCTGAGAACAGCCAGATTCACAGGGTTGATTGAGCAGATCAAGGCTCACCCTATGCGCTCCGTCTTTATGACCCTACACCTTGCCAAATCCAAAGTCATGAAGGTGTGTGTGTGACTCTCCCAAACTGCCAACATTACGCAGCACAGTGTATCTGCATTCAAGTGGTGTTAGTTTTGGTGGTGTGTGTACAATGGTTAGGCAATGTGTGCTCAGTTACCCATTGGGACTGACGTACATGCATTCATACCCGGTAGGGGCTCCACAGCTAAGGGTATAGTTAGGCACACATGAAAATGTTGCAGAGATACACAAGTTCTCTAGAATCCATTATCTGCTGTCCATACTCTTTATCACGATCTCTAACTACCATATGAGATGTTGCTGTTTGACCCTCGTTTGTGCTGTGCTGGATTGAGTGAGTGAAAGTATGACGGATGTCTCTTTTTGTAGTTCTCACAAAAAGCATCTTGTCTGCTTTTATATTTCAGCAAACTCTAAAATTTAATCATATCATATGCAGACCATACCATTTCTGACTATCCCATAATATATGTATGTATGTATACATAGTACTACGCACATACCGTATGGCCGGAAATTTTGGCGGGAAGATATTTTGGCGGATTGCTGAAAATATGTCATTTGGCGGAATTTACTTTGGCGGTTGAGCCAATCCTTAGCCATAATAATATTCATAGCAAAATGGCTAATCGAACGCGCTTGGAATTTAAACGGGCCGTGAGCTAGTTTCCGCTGAGTTAGGACGAAATCGATGATTAAATGCTACTGAAAACTTAATAAATCGTTGTTACGCCTACTCTGGACTGTTTTCGTCCCGTTGGTCTTTACAGTGACCGTGTACACGTCTGTTTGGATCGCCTTCCTCGCGTTGACAGACAAGCCAACTCTTCTCCTTCGGTGTACAAAACTCTTTGGAGAAGCGATGTCCCCGTACGCAGCTTTCAACGGTAAACTCCATGCCGACGATTAGACTGGCGCGTCTAGCTGTAGCCTAGTATATAGACCCCTTGCAAATGACGTCACGAGCAGCGCACGTGATATCGTCCGCCATGTTGGTGAACCAAACTCAGAGCGGACGCCGAGCTAATATACGTTCTCGATCAACGAAACTGGAGAATTGCGACGGTATGGCTACGGGAAAAGCAGATGAAGGTTTTATTTCAGGTTACTGGAGCACTATTGCGGATAAGGAGTCCAAACGAAGGTACGCAGACAAGCTAAGGCTTGTAAACGGCAGTGATCCTTACGAAGTACCGAAGAAAGACTGGAACGACATCATCGACATGTGGCCCGGGATCACGTACGTTCATGCCTGCATGTATCTAATACTCAATCCCAGCCCATATACGAAGGAAGACATGCTGAACTACAAGAGCTTGGACAGTTACAAGATTTTCCAAGATGGATGGGTTAGGGAGGTACTGGTGAAGGAAATGAACCAGAAAAAAGTCGATCGTCACTGGAAAGGTGAAAACTGAACACTCCCTGCGTGCTTCTTTTAGGTATAGAACAGACTTGATGAAAGGCCTGATTAACTACGTACTATATGCATTTCACAGGTTAACCACTCTCAACAGTTGAATGAGAAGCCCCTCATCCCTTGGGTGATTACGGAAGATGATGGTAGAATACTGGCTGCACACTGCAACTGCATGGTAGGGCTGAGAGAGACATGCTCCCATGTGGCATCACATCTTTGGGCAGTAGCTGTTGGAGTGGGCAAGCGAGAGTCTATGACTGTCACCCAAAAGTGTGCTTATTGGGTGCTGCCCCCAGCTATTAAAGCCATACAGTAATCTCCAATAGCAGACATCGACTTCGTTGGCAAAAAGTGAAAGAGTGCCTCTAGAGGTAGAGACACTGTTTCACACAAGAATCTGGTCCTTCCAACAAGCAGGCATTTCCATCCCACCCACCGAATTAGAGAAGGCAATTCTATCATGCCTTGTCTAGATGTGAGGGAGCTAAACCAGCAGTGCTTGCTATTGTACCCCCTTACTCTGATGCCTATTTTCCAGCAACCTTAGACCATAGATAGTAGAAAACTCTACTATCTATGCTTAGAGCAGGACCTGCCCATGGTACTGACAGACCTATATAAGATGGAATACCTTAGTTTAGGATTCAGCAGCCACCTTTAAGAAGCAAGTAGCATTACTCTAACCATGAACTGAGCAAGCCTCAGCAGTTGAAGCTAGAACTAGAGACCAGGCAAATTCCCCCGTCTGGTTTAGAATGAGAGCAGGGAGGATCACAGCATTCAAATTCAAAAGGTCAGACAGTTGCTTCGATATTCTCTGTACAGCCCTGTCATACCTACCCGCTGAAGTCTTTTGTACAGTGCCATGGCCAAGATGAAGGGAAGAAGCCCAATCAACGTTGTTCATATCAAACAACAGACTAGGCTGACTCGCATTGGGGGTATTTAGCATTATATACCTGCTAACAATTACACAGAAAAAGTTCACTCCTTACCTTTGATGATATGGCGACTACAAACACGGGTATTTGCGTACTTCTCTGGACCGAGATCGGCTCGACGAATTCTGGCGAGCCAAGCATCTCGCCGCTTCTGGCTGAGTTCCCTGGTCTTCTTCCATTGATGGGTTATAACCGACGGCAAGCGATAAAAGCTGACTCCCGGGACGCGGCTAGAATTGTTGGTACAACCAACCACGGCGCATATCACTATGTTTCTCTATCGTGGGGTGGTTCACCAACATGGCGGATAGCAACCGTTGCTATGTTTTTGGTGACGTTCGCTGACGTAATTGCAAGGGGTCTATACACAAGCTATGATTTCGCAATAATGATGACATCACACTTTGAAGTTTTTGGCGGATGAAATATTGGCGGATTGCTCTCAAAACCGCCAATCCGCCAAAATAAATTCCCCGCCAAAATTTCCGGCCATACGGTACCTACTGTATACAATTAAAGTTACAAGGTTGTACTGATAAGCTAAGATGGACTGTTGGCCTCGTTCCCTTGCACTGTGTATATATGTTAGTGTTACATACTGTACGTACATGTAGACCTGGAGGGCCCTTGACTGCTGCATCACTGACGCCTCCAACGAGGCCAAGGACAATCTCAAGTACCTTTACACACTGGAGAAGCTGTGCAAGCCTCTTTATGAGTGTGACCCCGTGAGTGGCTTCGTCCAACACTTGGACCACTTGCTCACAAACTGCTGGTTGTACAATATACGTACCGTCACTCTCTCTCATCTGCCTCCTCTCCTGCGTAGGTGTCCATGCTGGACGGTGTCCCACGTGTGATTCACGCCATCCGTATGATCCACACTGTGTCTAGAAAGTACAACACATCTGAGAGGATGACCTCCCTCTTTGTCAAGGTACACAAACATGCTTTTACATGTTCACTGGTGCAGCCAACCTGGTGTACATACATTCGTAGGTATTGCAATGCGGTTACTGTATTACTAACCTTTTTGGGGTCCTGATACGTAGGTGACCAATCAGATGGTGGTCGCCTGCCAGGGATACATCACCGATGACGGTGCCGTCAAAGTGTGGGACCTGCCTCCCACACTTCTGCTGCAGCGGATAACAGCCTGCAAGAACTTGTACAGTCGATACCAGGAGAGCTTCATGCAGACCAAGGCCAAGAGCCAAGAGATACTGCAGGGTGAGGCACTGGAGGTCTCGGAGATGTACGTCTTTGGCAAGTTCAAAAGCTTCTGCAACCGTCTGGACAACATCCGACTGATGGTGGAGTCCATTCGGGCCTTCAGTGCACTGGGCCAGTCCAACATTGAGGGCATTGATCATCTGAACTCGCGCTTCCAAGGGATCTTCTCAATGGCTAGGAAGAAGAACTACAACATCCTAGATCCAAGGAAGCATGAGTTTGACACCGACTTTGGAGACTTTATGAGGCAAATTGCAGAACTAGAGGTACACACACAGACACCCACACATGCGCACACACATACATACACACACAGATACATACGTATGTACGTACACAAAGATATATGTACCCGTGACACACATGCTCATAGACACCATGCAAACACAGCACACACACACAGAAACAAGAGCACGTCTAATACATTGCACCCATAGGTGTAACATTGACTTCTCTACCATAAACACCCACAACTTACCTGTCTTGGGTACATGTGTTGCGCACCCACCAGTGACCTACGTACCATTGTTCTCCCCTCTGGTTGTGCACCTGAGCAGGACCAGTTGAATGCCTTCTTGAATGCTTGGTTTGAGAAGGTCAAGTCCAGTATGAAGATGCTGGAGTTGCTAGACCGCTTTGAGCGGCTCCAACTCGGCTGTCTGCGCCAGAACATACAGGCAAAGTATGAGGCCACACTGCAGCAGTTCATGGCAGAAATTGAGCAACTCAGACAGGTACTTACATACATACAGTTCTTATGTGGTTATATGCATTTAAGCCACCTATATACGTACATACATACGTATGAAGTCAGTTGGACATGGAGCGCTCAGTGCAAGTGCGTACAACCAGCCACACTTGTTGCATGTACGTACGTATGCACTGTATGTACGTACTTCTACTGTACAGTACCCTGTAGCCCCTGTAGGTACTACAGTGCACTCTCTCTACACACGTACATACGTATGTGTTGTGAGCCTGAGACTTGTGAACAATTTGTCTCTTGTAGTCTGATTGTTTCCATTACTGTTGTTCTCTTGTCACTCCTGCAGACTTACCAGGCTAATTACCAGAATCCTCCCCTTGACCGCAACATGCCCCCCATTGCTGGGGCCATCATGTGGGAAAGACAGCTGATGATTCATATGGAGAACACCATTGGTCCCTTGCGCAACAAACCCAACGTCATTGCCACGCCCACCGGCAAGCAGATGACCAAACGGTTCAATGCAATGGCCAAGATCTTGGTGGAATACGAGCTGGTGCACCACCGTGGGTGGGTGGAGATGGTTGAAGTAGCCCGTGGGAGCCTCAACGCCACTGTCCTGGTGCGGCACAATGGGCAACTGATGGTGAACCTGGACCCACTGCTCTTTGAGATGGAGCGAGAGGTCCAGTGCATGAAGGCCCTTGGGCTGGGCATCCCTGAGAAGGCACAGGCCGTCGACATCACTAACATGAAGGCGACCTACCACCGACTGAAGGACCTCGTTCGGGCCTACAGCGAACTGTGCACCATCAAGCACGAGGTGTTTGCCCCTCTGTTTCGGTATCAGCTCCGCAAGGTGGACCGTGCCATCAGCCCGGGCCTGGTCCACGTGACATGGGCCTCCTTTAATGTTGATCTGTTCATCGTGAGCGTGACAAAGAGCATGGGGGATATGTGGAAGTTCATCAAACAGGTCAGTGAGACTGTTGACACTTGTTAACACATACGTGCATGTACGTACTGTACCTACGCACATGTATGTATACTTTGTCATTTATGACTGCTTATCAATTGCTGTCAGTGAGTTGGGTAGCCTGTGGAACTAGAGACACAGGGGCTAAGTCGAACCCTTCAGTGAACTCACTCAAGCATTGCTACATATGCATGCATACACTCTCACAGCATTACTATATGCATTGTCCTGTAGTTGTAGGTACTCAACCAGTTATGGCTCGTGTAGAAAATCACCCAGCTCCTAACTGTAGGTGTACAGGCAATGTTTCCTTCACTATTACGCATTTCACTCTTCTCATCATTGCCTATATTAGCTACCACCGCACCAACCTTGTGGTGGCTCAGTGTCATCATTCCCTGTGTTTTCACTGCAGGTGTACGACACCTATGAGTGCCGCTTCCAAGACAACCTGGACATCCTGAGCACCACTGCCTTGGTGAAGCTACCTCGCTCTGGGTCTTACACTGTAGATTGCTTCCTTGCACAGACCAAGGTATTGTGCACACGCACAAGCACACACACATACATTGTGTATTGCTCTTGTATGTACATACATCCGTACGTAGAATGTCAACACCCTTGCCACAGACTTGCATGTTCCAGCTCTAGTGTCCTTGTATGAGTGTATCACTAATTGTTCTAGCCTACGTATACCCTGTCTGCAGCAGATGTGATGTGAAGCATGGCACCACAAGTTGTCATGTTTTTCTCCCCCCTCTTCCCTTTGTCGTACGTTGTTGACCTGGCCAGTCGTGCTGTGAGGAGGGAGCTCGGCTCCTCCAGTCATGCAGCACTAAGGTGGAGAAGGCCGTGCAGGACATCATGACTCTAGTCCACAAGGACCCTGTCCTGCCCACCATCAGTGACAGCGACACCAAGGACACGTGCAAGAGGAAGAAGGAGGAACTGTTGCAGTTTGAGACGGAATGTGAGGAACTGTACAACAACCTCAAGCACAGGTTCCTGGAGGCCCTCATGACCTCTGTGCGGGCCTCATTGGAGCTTCTGAGAAAGAAGCTCAGTGTGAGGTATGTATGGCTGCAGGGAACTACACTACAGTGTATCACACACACACACACACACACACACACACACACACACACACACACACACACACACACACACACACACACACACACACACACACACACACACACACACACACACACACACACACACACACACACACACACACACACACACACACACACACACACACACACACACATGCACACACACATACACACACACACACGCATACACATGCACACACATACACACACACATACACACACAAGCAACACACAAGCACATACACGCATACAGGCACACAAGCACACACACACACAAAAACACACACACACACACAGACACACACACACACAGACACACAAGCACACACATTTGTGCAATTGACTGAGGTGGGGTAAGTGGAGATGAGAGTGTTGTGTGCAGCATGCTAGTGCAAGTGTGTGCTGTTGTGTCTTGCAGCCCCTCATCTCGTGGACTGTTCTCAATTGCCGCGGAGCAGGACGTGGGAGCGGTCAACGGCCTGGCAGTGTTCTCAGCTGAACTAACACTGGCTCTGCCAAACATTGTGAGTCACCACATGCACACAAGACAGCTAGCAGACAAGAAGACATGGGCAATTGTTTGTATTTCTGTGCTGTACTGCTTCAACCACAATCACCTTCCCCAAATGTTGTCTCTGTAGACAAGCTGCCATCAATTCTGCTACAGCTGTAATTACAGTATACATTAACGTTATATGTTCATATAATATACGTATGTATGTACATTATATTATGTAGGTTTTGAAGCCATCTCTGGAGGAGATTCAGACAGTTGTCAATGACGCTGTCAATGAGGTGACCTCCATTGGACGATTCATTTCTGTGTGGGCGGAGTATGAGCCCCAGGGTGGGGAAGACTTCTTGTTCACCCCGAGGAGCGAGGGGTCCCCCAATGTCCATTATGGTGTGTTTTGAAGGGGGCGGAGTTGCACACATTGCAGCAACACCACAGGCAGCACATGCGTGTCCTGCGTACGTAGTTGAGTCGTGTGCAGTCGATGCAGCTACAATTTCTGCATGGATCTACAAAATCATAATACATACATTGTTCAGATGTGTCTGGGTGTGTTAGTTTGCCGTACATTTGCACAACAGATTCCTAGCTAATGTACGTACGTACATTCGTATGTGTATGTGCAGCAAACAGGTAGATGGGGGTGTCTGCAGGAGTTGCTTAAACCGTTTACTGATGTGTTTTTCCTCGTGTGCAGACCCCCACGGCTCCCACACCGTCGACGGCACCTACCACTATTATGTGCGTGATTGCAAGGAAGTGCATAAGCTGGCCCAGACCCTCTCCACCGTGGTCCTGACCAGCCGTCAGGACCTTACAGCCGTCCTGACCCAGTACCAGCCCTACCAAGACCTCTACACTGTCAACAGAGATGCTGCCATACAGGTGTGTGGGTAAGGGGGAGGGGAGGGGAATGAGTGGGTCAAATTCCAGATTTTAGGTGTACAACATGTATGCTTTGGAGGGTCTTGATATTTGATGAAGGTACTTACTTGTCTCTGCCTTCCATTGACCACATGGCGTTTGGTTTGCATGCAGATCAATGAGTTAAGTGGGCAACAACATGCTCGCACTTGCTTTATTGTATGTTGTGTGCGTGCTGACATTCATAGGAGTTCATGGAGGGCCTTCCCCACCTGTTTGACTTTGAGGTGGAGATGGCCCATTATGCCTCCCTGGAGGAAGAGATACAGGAGCTGCCGGAGGTCAGACAAGTGGGGGCTATCTTGTTGTCCACAGGTGAGTACCCAGCTCTGAATGCACCAGTGACTGGTATTGTAGGAAGTGTGAGTTCACTTGATTACTCGCATGGTCATATGTAGGACAAAGTCTAGTGAGCTATGTAGTTCTGTGTGTACAGTACACCACACCGTCATTCCTGTACTGAATGCTTCAATAAAATGAATGCCATCAGCTCTACTGCTGTGCGCTTGTCTACTGCTATTCCACTCTTCCCCTTTCTTGTCCTCTGCAGCTCCTCTCAAGCTGGCCCTCCAGGTGGAGGCCCAGGCATGGAAACAGGCCTACGGCCGCAGCCTCAACGCGCACTACCGCACTAAGATGGAGAAGATTGTGCATTTTGTGACTGAGTACCAGAAGAGGCTGAGCCGCCCAGTCCAGGATTTGGAGGATGTGCGTTTGATGATGGCAGCTCTGGCGGAGATCAGGGATGGGGAGATTGGGATTGACGTGGAGCTGATCCCTGTTGAGGTTAGAGTGATGCACACACGTGTATGTGCAGACACACACACACACCAATACACACACACACACACACACACACACACACACACACACACACGCGCGCATACGTATACGTACAAATGTTGCCCTGGTCTGTTGGTCCTTAGGAATGTTATGCCTTTCTGCAACGTTGCAACATTTCTGTCCCTCGAGAAGAAATGGAGAAGGTGGATTCTCTGCGGTACTCCTTCAATAACATCCTGACACAGTCTGTAAGTCCATGCATGCATGGGTTCCACACGTAATGGATTCAGTTGCCTTCACTTACACATGGGCTCATGTAGACTAGATACGTACGTACCAGTGTTTCATTGAGTCTAAAATGAGCAAGACTGTTGATTACGTATGTATGTGTCTTTGTGTAATAGTCTGTAAGGTCTTGTGCAGCAGCTGATCAGTAGGTGGGTAGGTATGCCATACAATTTGAGCACTCTGTTTGGGACAATATGTGTATAACACTGAGGACTGCACATTACTAGAATTACATACATCATTGTGTGTTGCCTCTGTCCTGCAGATAGCGGCTCAGAACCACCTGGCTGCTATCCAGCCCCAGTTCCACATCAACCTAACTGAGGCAGTAGCAGAGCTCCAGACTGACCTCAGCACCTTTGCACAGGAATATGAGGAGGTGCGTGTGGCACAGCCAGAAGGAGCAGGCATGGTAGTATGCTGCTGTTCGCAGCTGTAATCAGTAAAAGACATGTTGGTGCTTGCATGTGTGTCTGCGTGCATGTGCAAGTGTGTGTGTGTGTGTGTAGAGTGTGTATGCATGTGTGTGTGTGTGCGCGTGTGTGTGTGTGTGTGTGTGTGTGTGTGTGTAGAGTGTGTGTGTGTGTGTGACAGAGTGAGTATTTTGATCCCCAATACCTATTGCTACCTCCCCCTGTCAGTCTGGTCCCATGGTGCCAGGCCTTGCACCAGAGGAGGCCAACGAGCGTCTCTCCATCTTCCAAGCCAGGTTCGATGAGCTGTGGCGGAGACACGAGACCTGCTCTGGAGGCGAGCGACTCTTTGGCCTCATCGTCAACGAGTACCCCGAGCTGCAGCAGACAAAGAGGGAGCTCAATCTGCTGCAGAAGCTGTACGGACTATACTCCACAGTCAACTCCACCATTGACAGCTACTATGACCTTCTGTGGTTGGATGTGGACACTGAGAAAATCAACAATGACCTGATTGACTTCCAAAACAGGTACACACTATAATTCAAAACTGGGTACATATTTCAATGCAAAAAAAATGAATGTGAAAATGTGTACAAACATTAGTGGGTTTTAGTATACAGTTGCACTTGGTACAATGTTTTGTACTACAGGAAGTAAATACGTACCTAATACGTACGTGCGTGCTTTCTTGCATATCTCACAACTAAGTATGGTTTGGACTAGGTGCGTCTGCTGATTTCTTCAATGATATATACCATTAAATATGCAAACTGTTGATGACTGTGTGATGCTTGTTGGTGCAAGTTAGTATGTACATATATACACACATACATGCGTGCTATACACACATACGTACGTATGTATGTAGGTGTCGCAAGCTACCAAAGGGCTTGAAGGAGTGGCAAGCGTTCAACGACTTGAAACAAAAGATTGACGACTTCAATGAGTGCTGTCCCCTCCTGGAGCTAATGGCCAACCGGTCCATGAAAGAGCGCCACTGGGACAGGATAGCCACCATCACAAAGCACACGTTTGAGGTGGAGTCTGAGACGTTTTCCCTCCGCAGCATCATGGAGGCACCTCTCCTTGAGCACAAAGAGGACATCGAGGACATCTGTATCAGTGCCGTGAAGGAGAAGGACATTGAGGCCAAGCTGAAGCAGGTCATTGCAGACTGGTCTGTGCAGAATCTCTCGTTCTCCTCCTTCAAGACGCGCGGTGAGCTCCTGCTCAAGGGTGCTGAGACCGCGGAGATCATCTCCCTCATGGAGGACTCTCTCATGATTCTCAGCTCACTCATGTCCAACAGGTTGGTCTGGTCCCATGGGGTGCCACCTGTTGCAAGTGTACATGCAGTTCACTAGTGGTAGCCGCTGTACATACATGCCACTGTGTGTTATATAAGTAAGTACTACACTCAACTGCACTGAAGGACACATATGTACCTACCTACCTACGCATACTACGTACGTAGTTTGTATCTGTCATATATATATACACGTATAACATACATGCACCTTGCAGTGCTCCCTCTCTGTTTTAGGTACAATGCTCCCTTTAAGAAGGACATAGCGTCGTGGGTCCAGAAGCTGTCCAACTCCTCTGACATTATTGACAACTGGATGACAGTGCAAAACCTGTGGGTGTATCTGGAAGCAGTGTTTGTGGGAGGAGACATCGCAAAGCAGCTGCCAAAGGTACTGTGTCTACATTTGTATAATACTGTATGTTTATTATTATAATTATGTATAATCAAAATTCTGTAGACGTCAGTGCACATGCTATACTTGTAGAAATACAACACATACACACACACACGCACACACACACAAAACACATACTGTACACAAAACGTGCACACACACACACACACACACACACACACACACACACACACACACACACACACACACACACACACACACACACACACACACACACACACACACACACACACACACACACACACACACACACACACACACACACACACACACACACACACACATGAATGTAAGACTCAAAGAGGCATTCTACTGTACACACCTAACACTAGAGAATTCTGTGCCTGACTTTGCAGGAGGCCAAGCGATTTGCAGGCATTGACAAGTCCTGGCAGAAGATCATGACCCGAGCGCACGAGGTGCCCAACGTGGTGCAGTGCTGTGTGGGCGACGAGACACTTGGCCAGCTCCTGCCCCACCTCCTGGAGCAGCTGGAGCTCTGCCAGAAGTCTCTCACTGGGTACCTGGAGAAGAAGCGGTTGATCTTCCCGCGATTCTTCTTCATCTCTGATCCAGCTCTACTTGAGATCTTGGGACAAGCCAGTGATTCACACACCATTCAGGTGAGGTGACACAGTTGTGAGTGGTGGCCAGACGAGTGTTTCAGAATGGTTGTCCACAATGGCAAATGGCAAGTGATGTAACGTAATGGGAAATGGTGTGACATCAAAGTAAATGGACCGAGCTGCTACGTATAAGCATAGCATTGTCTATGGTGTAATTCTGATCATAACTGACAACATGCCAGTCGCCCATGTGTGTGATGTCACGCCATTTGCCATTATGTAACACCATTAGCTATTGTGAACAAGCATTCTGAAATTGACTGTAAATACATTTGATACACATAGTGGTGCGTGTTTGTCTGACTTTCTAGTCAACCACTGGCCTACATTGGCCATCCCATTGTTGTGTGTCGTGTGTTTGTTGTCAGCACAAGACCGGTATGTACTGTAATAGCAGAACTACAATCAACAACAGGCCTGGGAGCAACAAACTGTCACTACACCACCCCTTGTATTATAGCACAGTGAAGTGCATGCAACCTCCAGAATTCCAGCTCCCATGGCCATGTGGTCTTAAACGACACAGGCAACTGCAACTTATTCTCTCTCCTGTCAACTCCCAACCAGAAAGCTATGAATGAGTTTCTTGCCTACGATATGTGCGCGAGGCAGTGACACCAGTAACCCCACTACAATGTACAAAACTCCAATGTGTGTCTGTCTACACGTTTTACTTGCTTTTCCTATCTATTCCTTTATCTTAGGCCCACCTGCTGGGTATATTTGACAATGTCAAGTCTGTAGTGTTTCATGAGAAGGAGTATGACCGGATCCTTGCAATCAGCTCACGAGAAGGAGAAACAGTGGACCTGGAAAAGCCTGTCCTTGCACAGGGCAATGTGGAGAACTGGATGGGGGCCCTCCTCAACCAGGCCATGGCGTCACTTCACGGAGTCATCCGGCAGGCTGCAGCTGCCCTGGACTCGCCCTCGTTCAAGCTCCTCGACTTCCTGAACAACTATCCCGCACAGGTTGGTTTGCTTGGACTGCAGATGACCTGGACACGAGATGCAGAGGAGGCACTGAAGCGAGCTCGCCACGACAAGAAAGCCATGCCGACTACCAATGCCTACTTCCTTGAGATGCTCAACACCCTTATAGAGGTTACAACACAGGACCTCACCAAAGTGGAGAGAGTGAAGTATGAGACTCTTATCACCATTCACGTGCACCAGAGAGACATCTTCAATGACCTAGTGAAGATGCACATCAAGAGTGTTTCAGACTTTGAGTGGCTCAAACAGAGTCGGTTCTACTTCAATGAGGAACAGGATAAGACAGTCATCTCCATCACAGATGTCAACTTTGTCTACCAGAATGAGTTTTTGGGTTGCACCGATCGACTGGTGATCACTCCTCTCACTGACAGGTGTTACATCACCCTCTCCCAGGCACTGGGGATGTCCCTAGGGGGAGCCCCTGCAGGACCTGCTGGTACAGGGAAAACTGAAACAACCAAAGACATGGGCAAAGCTCTGGGCAAATATGTCGTTGTCTTCAACTGCTCCGACCAGATGGACTACAGGGGTCTCGGACGCATCTACAAGGGGCTGGCGCAGTCCGGCAGCTGGGGCTGCTTTGACGAGTTCAACCGCATTGAACTGCCTGTCCTGTCAGTGGCCGCCCAGCAGATCCACATTGTCCTGCAGTGCAAGAAGGAGAGGAAGCCGCAGTTTGTCTTCACAGATGGAGACGTTGTGGAGATGAACCCAGAGTTTGGAATATTCCTCACCATGGTATGCACGTACTCTCAGGCCTGCATTTAATCAGTCTAGTGTGCTAGAACCTTCCACCCGAAGGTAGGGTATGTATGTATGTATGCAGGATTGTCCTGTTCTAAGCACCCAGATGGAGAGGGTCTAGCATACTAGACTAGCATGTAATTAGACCATGCTGACGTACAGCTCACTTCCTGTATATGTGCATGCTTTTGTCTGCACAAACATTAGTTCACTGGAGAACACACACAATACTTCACTGGAGAAATGTGTATGCTAATGTACATACATAAGCAGTGACATTGCACTGACCACTCTCTCTCTTGCAGAACCCTGGCTATGCTGGGCGCCAGGAGCTGCCAGAGAACCTCAAGGTTCAGTTCAGGACCGTGGCCATGATGGTACCCGACCGTCAGATCATCATGCGTGTCAAGCTGGCCAGCTGTGGGTTCCTGGAGAACATTGTTCTTGCCCGGAAGTTCTTCACTCTGTACAAGCTGTGTGAGGAGCAGCTCTCCAAACAGGTCCACTATGACTTTGGCCTGAGGAACATCCTCTCAGTGCTGCGGACACTGGGTGCTAACAAGCGGTCAAACCCTCAGGACAGCGAGAGCAAGATTGTGATGAGAGTGCTTCGTGACATGAATATCTCAAAGCTGGTCGATGAGGATGAGCCTCTCTTTCTCAGCCTCATTAATGACCTGTTCCCTGGCATCATGCTAGACAAGGCTGGGTACCCAGATCTTGAGGCGGCCATTGAAAAGCAGGTGTGTATACGTCTATATAGTAAGTGTATAGTGTGTGGTTCAGGTGTT
>OX465043.1:5004059-5009059 GCA_949841015.1 Aplysina aerophoba
CACATGCACATGTTATATTTACATTTTACGTATCTTATTTTATTTATGTATCTGATTTCTTTCATCTACAATGCTGCGCAGTTTCCTAATTGTGAAGTGAGTGTGTGTGTGACTCACCGTTCAACTATTCACTACAGTGGGCAGGAGAGTGGTCTGGGGAATTTGTAGATGATGTGTATGTCCTACGTAATAGCTACCTTTCTGTGTTTGTGGTTGCAGGCAGTCCTGCTGATTGGCGAGCAGGGCACAGCCAAGACTGTCATGATCAAGGGCTACGCTGCTGGCTATGACCCTGACAAGCAGCTCTTCAAGAGCTTCAACTTCTCATCTGCCACCACACCAATGATGTTCCAGGTATATGTGGATGTTGTGTGGCTGTGGGCAAAAGCATCTATGTATGTAGATACTCCAACTGTACTACATCCAATGCTATTAGTGCTACATTCAATACTATTAGTGCTACGTACTAGTTATCACATGGCCACGAGGGCGCTGGCTAATTTATCACCCGAGGGCGCTAAATTAGCTAAGCGCCCGAGGGGCCATGTGATAACTGGCTTGTTGCAAATCGCCTGGGAACGGTCTACGCTCAAACCTCCTTCGCCGTCGAATCAATTCACCGAATGAACGAGACTGACGTTACTATAGAAATCAGCGAACGCCTTTTTTCGTGAGATAGAATGAACGAAATGTCAAAGCGTGCGGCTTCAACACCGGTTTCTTGTTCTGCAAAGGCACCACGATGTTCTTTCGTCAATGACGACGACTTCGAATCGCTACAAGCAGGCTACCAGGCCAAAACTACTCTTCGAAGCATGGACTGGGCTGTGAACGTCTATCTTGCCTAGTCTCGCGTAGCCAGGCCGCTTGCGCCTGGCGAAAGCCGTCTGGATACGTGAGACTAGTAATATCTTGCCTAGGAGGCTGAAAGAAACGCAGCACAAGGGGAAAGGGTTTTGAAAAATTGCTTATCTAGCACTGAACAATTTCTTCAGTTTTAGTGCAACGTTATAAAGTGAGATTCGTCCATTAAAAGTTAAGCAATTGTATGAATTGCCCAAGTTATTATGATCACTTGAGCATTTTACAGTAGCTACAGTTGCTGGAAACTGCTTACCTATAAAGCATGGCATGCAGCATGGTGTGGATCAAAATTAATAGTAGAATGATGCTGCATGCATGAATGTGTCATGCTTGCACTATGGGATACATTTGCAACAGTCATATTGTCTACTGTCATGGGAAAGTCCACAAGGTGATGAACATCAAAGATGTTTTCTTGAAGTGTAAGAATAAACGTTTGCATTAGGTTGGACAACGATTGGACACATAAATAAGAGCCCCATTTGAAGCAGTGCGTTATAAAACAAAACAATGCGTTATCCGCTTCTAAATAAGGCAACTGTGCGTTATCCAAAAATAACGCACAGTTGCTGCCTTTGATCTAACAACCCAAGCTGCAACAAAGTACATTCAATTACACAGTGCTGCTTTTACAGTACTGATTAGAAGTACTATACCACAAAACACACGTCAAACACAGGCGACCACGTACACGCACTCTCGTGCATAGCGTGTGTATATGCTTGTCTGTGCTGTGTGCCTATGTTGAGGTCCTGTTTTGTTGTTCCACTTCAGAGAACAATTGAGAGCTACGTTGAAAAGCGTGTTGGTAGCACATATGGCCCTCCTGCTGGCAAGAAGATGTCTGTGTTTGTGGACGATGTCAACATGCCCATCATCAATGAATGGGGTGACCAAGTGACCAATGAGATTGTGCGTCAGATGATGGAAATGAAAGGCATGTATAGCTTGGAGAAACCGGGAGACTTTACGACCATAGTGGACATCCAGTTCCTTGCAGCCATGATTCACCCGGGTGGCGGCAGGAACGACATCCCCTCCCGGCTCAAGAGGCAGTTCTCTATCTTCAACTGCACATTGCCCTCCAACGCTTCCATTGACAAGATCTTTGGTAATGAAATGAGCATGGTCAGACCTGCGCCCGTGATCTGATGGTGGTTTGTACACTTAAGGGGGACAGGCATTTACGTACTTTTCATTGCATGCATGGCTCCCCTACCGCTGTGTTTGGTATCTTTGTCTCGCAGGCATCATCGGTAATGGATACTTTTGCAGTGAGCGAGCGTTTTCCGAAGACATTCACAGCTTGATTGCCACATTGGTACCAGCCACGAGGAAACTGTGGCAGAAGACCAAGGTTGGCTTACACTCAGTGCAGTACACATGAGTACATTGCAATGTGTAACAGTTCATTGTAATTTACGTACGTATGTGTATGTACACATGCTTGTCACTATGCACTCAACTACGATCAGCTAACGTACACACATTTGTACATGGAGTCTACCAAGCCTCTGATGTAGTGTGAATTTGTACTATTGTTTGTTAAACTGGTCAGCCGCATTATGTCCCTCATCATGTGTCTGTGCTGCTCCTTTCCAACAGGCCAAGATGCTGCCCACTCCAGCCAAGTTCCACTATATCTTCAACCTGCGTGACCTTTCTCGCATCTGGGAGGGCATGCTTCATGTGCAGGCTGAGGAGGCTGGTAGTACAGAGCACGTGCTTGCTCTGTGGAACCACGAGTGCTGCCGAGTGATTGCTGATCGCTTTGTAAACAGCGAAGACTGGGACTGGTTTAACAAGACAATGGTAGCAGTCGTTCTGGAGGAGCTTGGCAGTGAAGCCTCTCTGCCAGCTGAGCCGTACTTTGTGGACTTCCTTCGTGAGCCGCCTGAACCTACTGGTGAGGAGCCCGAAGATGCAGACCTCGAGGCTCCCAAGGTGTATGAGTGGGTCCCTTCGCTGGACGCCCTCGCGCAAAAGCTGACCCAGTACATGCAACAGTACAACGATATGGTTCGCGGGGGACACATGGACCTTGTGTTCTTCAAGGATGCCATGGTTCATCTGATTAAGATCTCTCGAATCATCCGGACCGACAGGGGTAATGCCTTGCTGGTGGGAGTGGGGGGCTCGGGGAAGCAGAGCCTCACCAGACTGGCTTCGTTCATTGCTGGATACAAAACCTTCCAGATCACACTCACAAGGTACACTACAACACACTGTTTTATGTGCCGTACCCTGTACTCTGTTTTATGTACGGTACCCTTGCTAAAATTTGGCTAGAATCTCCTGAAAGGCGTGTACGCGTGATTACTGTACTCTGTAAATTTCAGTAGATACGTACGTAGTGTACATGTGCACATATTCAAACATATGAACCAAGATGCAGTACTACGTATATATGTGCCATACAAATGTGTTCTCTTGTGTGTATGTGTAGGACTTACAATGTCTCCAACCTGATTGATGACCTCAAGATGCTGTACCGCACGGCTGGGTTGGAGGGAAAGGGCGTGACCTTCGTCTTCACAGACAATGAAATCAAGGACGAGGCCTTCCTGGAGTTCATCAATAACGTGTTGTCCTCTGGGGAAGTAAGGAACGCAGCCTAGCAGTCCAGTCAGCTGCTTGACACTGCTCTGCAATGCACGCCTATTTGTAGTACATGGGTAGCTTCTCATGCGCAATGTCACAGCCAATGCATGTCTCATTGGGTGACATTTAGATGCTTTTCAAGTGGCATCGGGTAAGGATTGGGATGTAAGACTGTAATACTTTATGGTGAGCGTACTTTTACTGTATGTATACTTGGCACATACGTACATACATACATGTACGTATACATATGAAATGATTCTAGTGCTTTGTGTGTGAATACATTCTTTTATACGTTATATACGTCTTTATGTGCGTAAGTACGTACATGTGACCACCTGCCGTCCTCTATCTGTGGCTGTCTCAGGTGGCCAACCTCTTTGCGAGGGATGAGTTGGACGAGATTACTGGCAACTTGATCCCCATCATGAAGAAGCAATTTCCAAGAACCCTGCCCACGCAGGAGAACCTTTATGACTACTTCATATCCAGGGCTCGAAAGAACCTCCACGTTGTCCTCTGCTTCTCCCCTGTGGGTGAGAAGTTCAGAAATCGCAGCCTAAAATTCCCTGGTCTCATCAGTGGCTGCACAATGGACTGGTTCAGCCGCTGGCCCAAGGACGCACTCACTGCTGTTGCCCAGTACTACCTCTCGGACTACGAGATTATCTGCTCCGCAGAAGTGAAGCAGGGCGTGGTGCAGGCCATGGGCGTGTTCCATGACTTTGTCGCTGAAGTGTGTCTCCAGTACTTTGAACGATATCGACGCTCAACGCATGTCACACCAAAATCCTATTTGTCCTATTTGGGTGGCTACAAGACCATATATGGAGAGAAGAAGGACCAGATTGGTCAGCTAGCAGAGAGGATGAACACAGGTCAGTTTGTATTGCTTGCATACCCAGTGCATGTCCGTACATATGTACATACGTATAAATGTATGTTGCACACATTGTATGCATACACACAACTGCAGTTTGTGCCATTCTGATGAACATGCATATACAGGCATGCGTATGTACGTATGTACGTATGTATGTGTGTGTGTGTGGCGTCTGTGTACGATTTCAACCATGTACGTATGTCTTCCTGCAGGTTTGGACAAGCTGGTTGAAGCCAGCACGTCAGTGGCAGAATTATCAGAGGAACTGGTGGTCAAGGAGAAGGAGTTGGCTGTTGCCTCAGAGAAGGCCGACCACGTGCTGCAAGAGGTGACTAAGAAGGCACATGCAGCAGAGAAGGTGAAGATCGCAGTCCAGAAAGTCAAGGACAAGGCTCAGGCTTTGGTGGACGAGATTGAGGCAGAGAAAGCAGTTGCACAGACCAAACTGGCTGCTGCAAAGCCTGCTCTGGATGAAGCAGAATCAGCACTGCAGGTATGAGCGTACATGCGTATGTACGTACGTATGTACACTCTCTACATGTGTGACTGAGCAAGCTTTCTACGCTCCTATAATGGGATAGTCACAATGAATACCTGAATGTAACTCACCAATGGAGTCATCGCAGTACAGTTTACATCTGTGGTAGCTACT